>JAOPSE010000003.1:48401841-48610967 GCA_029449295.1 Zea luxurians
GATTGGAGATCCTCAGCTGAGTATAATCGATTCGGATCGCCGTACCTTCGCGGTTATGAAGACTTGGTCACTGACCTACACGTAGCATTCCACTAAAAATGATGGGTATTTGTTAAGAAATTGGCTAGTGCAGGACCAGCGATTGAACTAGGGTAGAAAGAACTCTAGTTGCAGGTAATTGAACTTAACTTGACAAATAAAATTGGATTTTTAAGGATCCACTTTAGTAAGCATTTCTGCAAAACAGAGTCTTTGAGTATTGAGAAGCCTTACCTTGACTCCCTAAAAGCTAGCATACCCTTGAGAGTCTTTTCTTTAGTCGGGTAAGTCTTGCTGAGTAATTCCATACTCAGGGTTTATCCCTTCGTTGTTTTTAGGTGAGGAAGTAGCAGATTTCTGCTGCTTCTGTGCCAAGGTGGTTCCCAAAGAAGAAAACACAAGACTGAAGTGCGGGAGGACTTGGTCCTCCATATAGATCTTTTACTTAAATCTTCTCGGGAGGAGTTTTTGCCTCCCTTGGTTTGTATAATAATACTACTCAGCACTCGCTCTTAGTTCTGGTCTGTAATAAAACAACTTGAGCTTGCTTTTAAATAAATGTGAATTATGTAATCTCTTCCGCAATTCTTTATCTCCGATGTTCTGTAATGTCTGCAAGACGGGTGAATCGTTCCTGGTAAAGTAAGGAAAGATACCGAACTTGTCAAGTAGTTTAGGGACCTACAGGGTTGTCTGAAGTCCGTTGGACAAGGACAACTGTAGATGGGCCTAATTACTTGGGAGGTTCTGTCACATGTAAGTTTTCTGCTCAAAAGTCATTCCTAAGGGAATGCAGAGCCAAGAATTGACGAAGCTACAAAAAGTCGTTCCTAAGGGAGCGCAGCGTAAGTTTTCTGCTCAAAAGTCATTCCAAAGGGAATGCAAATCCAAATACCACTGAAATACAAGGCAAAGAAGTTCAAAAGTTGTTCCTAAGGGATGCAGAACTTATACCACCGAAATAGAAGGTGAAGAAGCTCAAAAGTCGTTCCTAAGGGGATGCAGAGCTTAAAGACTCAAAAGACGTTCCCAAGGGGATGCAGAGTCTTCCATGTTGCAGTATGGGTGTATGAGTGGGTGTTTGAACATCATCATCACATTGCATCATATCATTGCATCATTTAGCACAGCATCACATCATACATCATATCGCATCAACAGGACGATTGGATACGAAGCAAATCTTCGGCAACACTTCGTTGAATGAAAATATGCTAAGATACGAAGCAAATCTTTGGCAGCACTTCGTTGAATGAAAATATACTAAGGCACGAAGCAAACTTCGGGTGATAATTCTATTAGATCTGCCCTAGAAGGGGTTTCTTTATTTACGAACATGAAAAGAAGGGAAGGTGTTTTTTCGCCGAAGGCTCAAAAAGCGGTATGTGCGTAAACTTCATGCATCGCAAAGAAATATATTACAATATTTTACATGTTTGATTCATTGTTCCACACATCAAATGATACATAGATCTATTACAATGAAAACTTAATCTTCTTTAAGAATTTTATCAGCGACTTCATGTAGCAGTTTGTCGACGACTTCGTCAATGATGGAATTGGCAACACTCATTATATCCAGTGCTTCTTTATCTCCGGATCAGCCAAGGGATTGTATGGCTCTGACAACGGTGATAGCTCAGATGTAGTAAGAAAACTATTAGTTTGAAGCCGAAGGATAAGTGCCGAAGCTAAAATTCAAAAACAATACATATGTGTCTTTCGCGTTCAGCAGCCTCTTTAGCTCGCCTAGCTTCTTCTCGGGCGTCATGGGTGTCTTTTTCATTCTTTTTATAATTTCATGGGCCAATTCTCGGCCACCGTTCACCCAGACATCAGAATAGAATTTTCCGCCCATCAAAGTTGCTTTGGCTGAAGGATCTTTGGTATTGTCTATGGAGATGGCAGCTTCGACATTCGCTGCAGCTTTCACGTGTTCGCATCCTACCTTCTCCAGAATAGCTGCAACTCCCCTGGCGCCGGAGAAAGCACAAATATCCCCACGATCATTTAAGATTTCTTCGAAAGCTTTGTCTTCTCCACTTATCCATTCAATAGCGCCCTCAGGGTCGCCTCGGAAAAAATTTTCTTCAGAAGAGTAGGCGCCCACTTTGGAGAAGCTAGTTTTTAGTTTCTTCACGCAATCCAAGGATTTTTCAAAACACTTTTCTTTGGATTCACGAAGTTCTTCAACATTTTTCTCTAGTTTATTTTTCCAATATTCACTAATCTTTTGGTCAGCTTGTGCGAGTGCGCACTTCTCATTAGCTTCGGCCAATTGTTTCCGAAGGTCTTCAACCTCGGCTTTTTGGGCTTCGGCCTGAGCTTTGTACTTAGCTTCATCTTCTTTTATTTTATTCACCAATGAAATCAAAATTTTGTCGTTCTCTAGACCTTTTTTCTTAGTTCAATTACCTCTGAGCGAAGGTTGCTGAGAGCTATTGTGCAACCTTCGTCTTCGACGTTCTTTTGTGCTCTCAAGGTATTACTAAGAATTAGGCCCTGCAAGAAAAAGAAAGAATTAGGCATGACAATGAGATACTTCATTTCTAATTTTAAAGTTAACAGTTTCTATACCATTATACTGTCGTACGCAAGGCTATCAGCAAGATCATCCTTCGACATAGCCAAAAGGCCTTCTTCAAGCTTTGGAAATCCCATACTTTTAGCTATCTCCCGGCAAACGGATATTTCTTTGTTGTCTGGGAGACAGTACAGGAAATCATCTTCATTAGTGCCGTTAAACACTAAGGGCCCCTTCAGATATTTTAATTTTTGGGCATAGTGTCTGGCTTCCAGGACTTCTTCTTTGGATAATTTTTTCCCCGAAGCATGTCGAAAAATGTAATCAACATCTTCAACTGGAGCTTCGGGGGCAGGAGATTTTGCTTTTTCTGCCATACTTTGCCCTGCTGCCTTGCCAGTATGTGAAGTTTGCTGATCAGCCTTGTCCTCAGGCGCGACAACCTTCGTCTCAATAGGCACTGTAGGCTCAGCTTCGGCTTCGGCCTGGACCTTGGCGACTTCGGCAACTTTCTTAATAGGAGCAGGGGTCAAGGCCTTCGTGGTCTCCATAACAACGTCTAGCACGCTGGCCATCCTCCTCTTAGGGGTCGCGGCAGGAGCTTTTTGCATCTTCGACAAATCTGCCTCTGCCGGTAGGCTCAGAATTTCTGGCATTTTTAATGTTTCTTCCACCTTTGGCTTTTCGACCAATATCATCCTTAGCTTTGGCTGGCTCCAATGTAAGTACCTTCGGCATTACAATAGACTCTTCAGCGCTCTACAATGGAAGCAGCTTGTTTTGCTTTGGCGGTTGAAGAGGTCCCTTCGCCAAATTCAGACACTACGGCCGGTTCAATATATCATGGCCGGTGGGTCAGAACCTTCATTTTCTTGCCCTTTGGCATAGCAGTGGTGGTCGAGCGACAATTTTCCTCTTCTTCCCTTGCCTTCGTAGTGGGTATTGATAATCAGGGTATACGAAGCTGATTGCATCAAATACCCTATTCAATCTTTTCTTCCCCGACCCCCGAAGGCTGCGGACAAGGCATCATCTTATGCCTTCGAATATGTCCCGAGTAGCTCATCGCTGGTAGCTTCAATGCATTTTAACCAGTCATCATTTGGTTCATCAAACTTCTCTCTAAATCTGAAGGTATACTTCAATTGAACTAAGCCATTTTCGCTGGATTCGACAGTAGTCTCCTTCGGCATATCCTAGCTCTCCACAAGTGGCCACACCCTATAGGTTATGTGCTCTTGGACTATATCTCTTGTGCCAATGAAGGCACAAACATTGCTAAATGCCTTCTAGCATGCTTCGGCGTCACTATCAATAGTGACCTTCGGCCTTCGAAGGCCGAAGCGAGACCAGATGGGGCGCTGGATAATCTCCTTGATGTCTTCCCTTTTAATCATATCATTTTTAACATAAAACCACTCCTCCATCTAGGCCTCGGGCCACCTTTTCCGATACGTCGGAACCGGGTAACTTGCATTAGAGCGGGCAATGAACCCGTAACAACCAAAGTTGTTGTGGTACTGTTCTTTACCGGTGGCCTTCGTCTCGTATAAACGCTCATGCATGTTGCAGAAGCACTTTGCGCTCGGCTCCAGCCCCTGGCTTCTTACAGCCCAGACAAACATCCCCATCCTTATTATAGCTTCGGGCGTAATCTAATGAAGAAAGATTTGGAATATCTTCAATACCTCAACCACAAACTTGCTCAGCGGAAACCGAAGGCCTGCCTTCAGGAAGCTTCGGTAAATAACAACTTCATTTTCCTTAGGAACAGGGGCAGTGCTGTCTCCTCCAACCCTAACAATAGACATGTCGTGAAAATATCTCCCTCTCATGGCATCAATATGACTTTGCCTGATGGTAGATTTTCCGAAGATAGTATGGCTTGGCCTCCAGGGCCGGTCCTCGGAATCTTCATCTCCACTCTCTACATCATAACTATCACTGTCATCAGAATCTTCAGACAAACCCTCCATTATTTCCTTAGTAATTTTCTATGTATTCATCTTAGCCATAGACTCATAAAACCCAACAATAAAAGGATCCATAACTTTCTTCTCTTCATACAGCTTCTTCTCCTATGATATCTTCCTCTCCTCAGTCATCTTCTCCTCAGTTATCTTCTTCTCCTCACCAGTCATCTTCTCCTCAGACATGAAAGAAGCACGTCTTTAAACCAAAGCTCAAAAATTAAGCAAAAGCTTGCAAGCAAGAGTTAAAAATTTGAGGAAATAACACAAGCAGCAGAAATGCTGTATCAAACACCGCCGCTGTGCGTTCCTATTTATACGCCTACTGCTTTGCAACTTGGCGGGCCCAGTCTGTCATTGACTGTCGCTATTCTAGCGAAGGGAAGGTGTTTTTTGGACCTTTGGCTAAGGCCTTCATTCACGTCGCAGTCTAAATTCGTTGTTATAACAAATTAATACTGCGAGGGGCTACTGTTGGGGGCCTTCGTCTTCCGAAGGTCCTCAAAAACACGACTAACATGTTTCCCAAGTATAATATATGTACAAGAACTTTTGGACATGGGATGAAGTTGTACATGATATGAAGAGCGCGGTATGAGAGAAGGATGAACCAGTGCCGAAGCTACCCGTGGAAAAGCTTCAGCTTAACGGTGGAAAATGAAACCGACTTAAAGGGAAAAAGGTTGTCTAGTCCTCGATAGATTATCCCTAAGTCAATAGTAAATGTCAAGGGCATGAATGTAATTCTACACAGTGAGAGCACCTAGAGGGGGGTGAATAGGTGATCTTGTAAAAATCAAATACTTGTAGCCACAAAACTTGGTTAAGTGTTAGCTCAATAGAATCAAGTGGCTAAGGATCAAACTCTTGTGAAACACAATGGTCACGAAGAAAACAATCACAAGAGACACAGTGATTTATCCTGTGGTTCGGCCAAGTATACCACTTGCCTACTCCACGTTGTGGCGTCCAATGGACGAGGGTCGCACTCAACCCCTTTCAAGTGATCCAATGATCAACTTGAATACCACGGTGTTTTCCTTTCTTTTACTATCTCCCGTCCGTGAGGAATCTCCACAGCTTGGAGCCTCTCGCCCTTACAATTGATGATCACAAAGAAGCACGGAAGTAAGGGAGGGGAGAGCAACACACACGACTGAAAGCACGAGCACAAACACGCACACAAGTCACAACTTGAGCTCACAACACAATGCGAGGAGTTCTCTACTCAACTAGAGCTCAAGTCACTATCACAAAGAATCAAATGCGCGAGAATGGAGTCTTGGTGCTTAGAGATGATTAAAGAATGCTTGGGTCACTCCTCCATGCGCCTAGGGGTCCCTTTTATAGCCCCAAGGCAGCTAGGAGCCGTTGGAGGCAATCTAGGAAGGCAATTTTGCCTTCTGTCGGGTGGCGCACCGGACAGGCACTGTTCATGGTCCGGTGCAGATCGCCTTCCTAAAATGGCACAGCCGACCGTTGCAGAATTGTAGCCATTGGCGCACCGGACACTGTCCGGTGCACACCGGACAGTCTGGTGCCTCCTACTGACCATTGGAGCAGGCCACGCGTCGCCCGCGGATTTGGCGGCCGACCGTTGCGCTGGCGGCCGTTGGCTCACCGGACAGTCCAGTGCCTCACCGGACCGTCCGGTGAATTTTAGCCATATGCCGTTGAACGATTCCCGAGAGCGACGACTTCGCCGCAGACGGCTCACCGGATAATCCGGTGAATTATAGCCGTACACCGCTGTCAGTTCCCGAGAGTGGCCTGTTCACCGGAGGCTGGCCTGCACCACCGGACACTGTCCGGTGCACCACCGGACAGTCCGGTGTGCCAGACTGCGCTGAGTCTTGGCTGCTGCAGCCAAGACTTTTCCTTTTTCTCTGATTCTAGCACTTAGACAAATATATTAGTACACAAAACCAATGTACTAAGTCTAGAATCATACCTTCTTGTTGATTTGCACTTCATCCATCATTTGGCACAAAATTACTCATTCAATATGTGTTGGGCACTTAATCACCAAAACTCTTTAGAAATGGCCCAAGGGCACATTTCCCTTTCAATCTCCCCCTTTTTGGTGATTTATGCCAACACATCAAAAAGCAACTAAAAGAAGTGCAACATCAAAGCAATTGAGAACAAGAATTGTTTTTGATTCAAATTTGGCATATTTGGATCATTCTTTGCCACCACTTGGTTTTTTTTGAAATCAAACTCATTTTCCTATCTCTAAGTCAAACACACTTGTTTAGGCATAAAGAGAGGTATTCTATGAGAAAAAATGATCAAGAGTCAGAAACTCCCCCTTTTCCCATAATCCTACATTCTCCCCACAAGAGGCCAAATTTTGCACATAAGAGTATTTTGACAAAACAAAAGTTCTAACTCTACTATTTTCAAAATTCTCAAGTGGTAGCTGATCCATTTGCTTTAGCCTTAATTTCTTCCCCTTTGGCATTAAGCACCAAAACGGGATCATTATTGGCCCTTAAACCCCATTGCCTCACCAAAATCGTCAATTAAGAGTAAAATGGCAATAAGAGCATGGAGATGAACTTGGAGTAAATTACCCTCTCATCGGAGTGCAGTGGAAGTCTTGCATGGTCCAAGTTCACCTTTCCCTTTCAATCCACCTTTGAGACTAAATTAAGTAAACTCAAGCACACAGTTAGTCTCAAAGGGTCAAATTGTAGCATTTCTCCCTCTAAAAATGTGCATCATTCACACATGGACTTGTGAGGTCCGGGGATCCCTTGCACAACTTGAGCACCATAAATAAGCAATAATATGCATAAAGGAACATGATCAAAGATATAAAACACATGTATGCTATAGATCAATCCAAGTTACGCGAATCTAGGACATTTAGCTCACTACGCAGCCTGCAAAAGGTCTTCTCATCTAAAGTCTTGGTAAAGATATCGGCTAGCTGGTTCTCGGTGCTAACATAAAACACTTCGATATCTCCCTTTTGCTAGTGGTCTCTCAAAAAGTGATGTCGGATGTCTATGTGCTTTGTGCGGCTGTGTTCAACAGGATTGTCCGCCATGCGGATTGCACTCTCATTGTCACATAGGAGTGGGACTTTGCTCAGATTGTAGCCAAAGTCCCGGAGGGTTTGCCTCATCCAAAGTAGTTGCGCGCAACACTATCCTGCGACAACATACTCGGCCTCAGCGGTGGATAGGGCAACGGAAGTTTGTTTCTTTGAACTCTAAGACACCAGGGACCTTCCTAGGAATTGGCATGTCCCTGATGTACTCTTCCTATCAACCTTGCACCCGGCATAATCAGAGTATGAATATCCAATTAAGTCAAAGGTAGACCCCTTTGGATACCAGATCCCGAAGCAAGGCGTAGCAACTAAATATCTAAGAATTCGCTTAACGGCCACAAGGTGACACTCCCTTGGGTCGGATTGAAATCTAGCACACATGCATACGCTAAGCATAATATCCGGTCTACTAGCACATAAATAAAGTAAAGACCCTATCATAGACCGGTATGCCTTTTGATCAACGGACTTACCTCCTTTGTTGAGGTCGATATGTCCGTCGGTTCCCATTGGAGTCTTTGCGGGCTTGGCGTCCTTCATCCAAACCACTTGAGCACGTCTTGTGTGTACTTCATTTGAGAGATGAAGGTGCCATCCTTGAGTTGCTTCACTTGGAACCCAAGGAAGTAGTTCAACTCGCCCATCATCGACATCTCGAATTTCTGTGTCATCACCTGCTAAACTCTTCACAAGACTTTTGGTTAGTAGAACCAAATATTATGTCATCGACATAAATTTGGCACACAAATAGGTCACCATCACAAGTCTTAGTGAAAAGAGTTGGATCGGCTTTCCCAACCTTGAAAGCATTAGCAATTAGAAAATCTCTAAGGCATTCATACCATGCTCTTGGGGCTTGCTTAAGTCCATAGAGCGCCTTAGAGAGCTTACACACGTGGTCGGGGTACCATTCATCCTCAAAGCGAGGGGGTTGCTCCACGTACACCTCCTCCTTGATTGGCCCGTTGAGGAAGGCGCTCTTCACGTCCATTTGGAACAACCTGAAAGAATGGTGAGCGGCATAGGCTAACAAAATGCGAATCGACTCTAGCCTAGCCACAGGAGCAAAAGTCTCCTCAAAGTCCAAACCTGCGACTTGGGCATAACCTTTTGCCACAAGTCGAGCCTTGTTCCTTGTCACCACCCCGTGCTTGTCCTGTTTGTTGCGGAACACCCACTTGGTTCCCACAACGTTTTGCTTGGGACGTGGCACCAGGGTCCAAACTTCATTTTGCTTGAAGTTGTTGAGCTCTTCCTGCATGGCCAACACCCAATCCGGATCTAGCAAGGCCTCTTCTACCCTGAAAGGCTCAATAGAAGATACAAAAGAGTAATGCTCACAAAAATTAGCTAGACGTGAGCGAGTAGTTACTACCTTGCTTATATCACCCAAGGTTTGGTCGACGAGATGATTCCTTTGAATCGTCGCTTGAACTTGAGTTGGAGGGGCCCGTGGTGCTTCTTCCTCCATAACTTGGTCTTCTTGTGCTCCCCCTTGATCACACGCCTCCTCTTGAGGAACCTATTCATCATCTTGAGTTCGGGGGTGCACTATTGTTGAGGAAGAAGGTTGATCTTGCACTTGGTGTTCCTATGGTCGCACATCTCCAATCGCCATGGTGCGAATTGCGTCCGTTGGAACATCATCTTCATCTATATCATCAAGATCAACTTTCTCTCTTGGAGAGCCATTAGTTTCGTCAAATACAATGTCGCTAGAGACTTCAACCAAACCCGATGATTTGTTGAAGACTCTATACGCCTTTCTATTTGAGTCATAACCTAGCAAAAACCCTTCTACAGCTTTGGGAGCAAATTTTGAATTCCTACCTTTCTTCACTAGAATGTAACATTTACTCCCAACTACACGAAAATAAGACACGTTGGGTTTGTTACCGGTTAGAAGTTCATACGACGTCTTCTTGAGGAGGCGATGAAGGTAGACCCGGTTTATGGCGTGGCAAGCCGTGTTCACAGCTTCCGACCAAAATCGCTCGGGCATCTTGAATTCTCCAAGCATCGTCCTCGCCATGTCTATAAGCGTCCTGTTCTTCCTCTCTACCACACCGTTTTGCTGTGGTGTGTAGGGAGCGGAGAACTCGTGCTTGATTCCTTCCTCCTCAAGAAACTCCTCCACTTGAAGGTTCTTGAACTCGGACCCGTTGTCGCTTCTAATCTTTTTCAATTTGAGTTCAAACTCGTTTTGAGCTCACCTTAGAAAGCGCTTGAGGGTCCCTTGGGTTTTTGATTTATCCTGCAAAAAGAACACCCAAGTGAAGCGGGAAAAATCATCACAACAACAAGACCATACTTACTTCCCCCGATGTTGAGGTAGGCGATGGATCTGAAGAGGTCCATGTGAAGTAGCTCCAATGGTCTTGATGTGGTCATCACATTCTTGCTGTGATGAGCGCTTCCCACCTGTTTGCCTACTTGATAAGCTACACAAGGTCTATCTTTTTCGAAAAACACATTTGTTATACCTAACACATGTTCTCCCTTTAGAAGTTTATGGAGATTCTTCATCCTAACATGTGCTAGACGGCGATGCCACAGCCAGCCCATGCTAGTCTTAGCAATTAAGCATGCATCTAGATCGGCCTCCTCTTTCGAAAAATCCACTAAATAGAGTTTTCCATCTAGTACACCCTTAAAAGCTAGTGAACCATCACTCCTTCTAAAGACAGACACATCTATATTTGTAAATAGACAATTATAACCCATGTGGCACAATTGACTAACAGACAACAGATTATAGCCTAGCGACTCTACTAGAAATACATTAGAGATAGAGTGCTCATTAGTGATGGCTATCTTGCCTAAGCCTTTGACCTTGCCTTGATTCCCATCTCCAAATATGATTGTATCTTGGGAATCCTTGTTCTTGACGTAGGAGGTGAACATCTTCTTCTCCCCCGTCATGTGGTTTGTGCATCCGCTGTCGATAATCCAGCTTGAGCCCCCGGATGCATAAACCTGCAAGGCAAATTAGACTTGGGTTTTAGGTACCCAACTTTTGTTGGGTCCTACAAGGTTAGTTATAATAGTCTTTGGGACCCAAATGCAAGTCTTGTCTCCCTTGCACTTGGCCCCCAACTTTCTAGCAATTACTTTCTTGTTCTTACAAAAAATTGTAAAAGAAGTATTGTAAGCATGGTAAATTGTAGAAGGTTCATTACATACTTTCTTAGGCACATGAGCAACATTTTTCCTAGGCATATTTATACCATGCACAAAAGAAGAACTTGAAGCAATCATAGCATGTGAATCATAAACATAACTCCTATGAGCATTTCTATAAAATTTTCTATCACTATAGATGAAAGCATGATTTCGTTGAGCACTATTAGCCATAGGGGCCTTCCCTTTCTCCTTGGCGGAAATGGAAGCCCTTTGACTTGTTAAGTTCTTGGCTTCCCTTCGAAAGTCAAGCCCATCCTTAATAGAGGGGTGTCTACCAACAGTGTAGGCATCCCTTGCAAATTTTAGTTTGTCAAAATCTACCTTGCAAGTCTTAAGTTGAGCATTAAGACTTGCAACTTCATCATTTAGTTTAGTAATGGATGCAAGATGTTCATTACAAGCATTAACATCAAAATCTTTGCACCTATTACAAATTATGACATGTTTCACACTTAAACTAGATTTATTAGCTACTTCTAACTTAGCATTTAACTCATCATTAACACTCTTCAAACTAGAAATAGACTCATGGCAAGCAGAAATTTCAGAAGATAAAATCTCATTCCTTTTACTTTCTAGAGCAAGAGATTTTTGTACACTAATAAACTTATCATGTTCTTCATACAGTATGTCCTCTTGCTTTTCTAAGAGACTATTATTTTCATTTAATGCATCAATCAATTCATTGATTTTTTCTACCTTGGCTCTATCTAAACCTTTAAATAAGCTAGAATAGTCTACTTCATCATCACTAGAATCTTCATCGCTAGAAGTAGTATATTTTGGAGCTTCTTGAACGCTTACCTTTTTATCCTTTGCCATGAGGCAAGTATGGCGCTCGTTGGGGAAGATAGATGACTTGTTGAAGGCCGAGGCGGCGAGTCCTTCGTCGTCAGAGTCGGACGAAGAGCAATTCGAATCCCACTCTTTGCCGAGGTGTGCCTCGCCCTTCGCCTTCTTGTAGGACTTCTTTTTCTCCCTCTTCCCGCTCTTTTCTTGTCCCTGGTCACTATCATTATCGGACAGTTAGCAATAAAGTGACCAGTCTTACCACACTTGAAGCAGGAGCGCTTTCCCTTTGTCTTGCTCTTGTTGGGATGCTCCTTGCGTCCTTTTAGCGCCGTCTTGAAGCGCTTGATAATGAGGGCCATTTCATCCTCATTTAGCCCGACCGCCTCAACTTGCACCACCTTGCTAGGTAGCGCCTCCATGCTGCTCGTTGCTTTGAGAGCAACGGTTTGAGGCTCGTAGATAGGCATTGGGCCATTCAATGCCTCATCAATGTATCTTGCTTCCTTGATCATCATACGCCCGCTTACAAACTATCCGAGTATTTCCTCGAGCGTCATCTTTGTGTATCTAGGATTCTCACGGATTGAGTTCACAAGATGAGGATCAAGAATAGTGAAGGACCTGAGCATAAGCCGGACTACGTCGTGGTCCGTCCATCTCGTGCTTCCATAGCTCCTAATCTTGTTGACCAAGGTCTTGAGCATGTTGTACGTTTGAGTTGGCTCCTCTCCCCTGATCATTGTGAACCTCCCCAGTTCGCCTTCCACCAACTTCATCTTGGTGATCATGGTGGCATCATTCCCCTCATGATAAATCTTGAGGGTGTCCCAGATTTGCTTGGCGTTGTCCAAGCCGCTCACCTTATTGTACTCGTCCCTGCACAAGGATGCTAGCAAAACAGTGGTAGCTTGTGCATTTTTATGGATTTGCTCATTAATGAAAACGGGGTTGTCAGTACTATCAAAAAGCATTCGTTTTCAACAATCTCCCAAATACTTGGATGGAGAGAGAATAGGTGACTACGCATTTTGTGACTCCAAAATGGGTAGTCTTCTCCATCAAAGTGCGGAGGTTTCCCAAGTGGAATTGAAAGTAAATGAACATTAGAATTAAACGGAATACGAGAATAATCAAAAGAAAAATTCAAATTAACCAGTTTCTTTTTCTCGTCGTATTCGTCGTCTCTTGGGGAAGAAGAAGACTCATCGCTGTCGTAGTAGACGATCTTCTTGATGCGCCTCTTCTTCTTCCCGTCCTTCTTCTTATGACTCGAGCTAGAGTCCGAGGGCTTATCATCTCTTGGCTCGTTGATGATGGACTCCTTTGTCTTGTCGTTGACCACCATCCCCTTTCCCTTAGGATCCATCTCTTCGGGCGATTAGTCCCTTGCGTGAAGAGAACGGCTCTGATACCAATTGAGAGCACCTAGAGGGGGGTGAATAGGTGATCTTGTAAAAATCAAATACTTGTAGCCACAAAACTTGGTTAAGTGTTAGCTCAATAGAATCAAGTGGCTAAGGATCAAGCTCTTGTGAAACACAATGGTCACGAAGAAAACAATCACAAGAGACATGGTGATTTATCCCGTGGTTCGGCCAAGTATACCACTTGCCTACTCCATGTTGTGGCGTCCCAATGGACGAGGGTCGTACTCAACCCCTTTCAAGTGATCCAATGATCAACTTGAATACCATGGTGTTTTCCTTTCTTTTACTATCTCCCGTCCGCGAGGAATCTCCACAACTTGGAGCCTCTCACCCTTACAATTGATGATCACAAAGAAGCACGGAAGTAAGGGAGGGGAGAGCAACACACACAAGACTCAAAGCACGAGCACAATCACACACACAAGTCACAACTTGAGCTCACAACACAATGCGAGGAGTTCTCTACTCAACTAGAGCTCAAGTCACTATCACAAAGAATCAAATGCGTGAGAATGGAGTCTTGGTGCTTAGAGATGATTAAAGAATGCTTGGGTCACTCCTCCATGCGCCTAGGGGTCCCTTTTATAGCCCCAAGGCAGCTAGAAGCCATTGGAGGCAATCTGGGAAGGCAATTCTTGCCTTCTGTCGGGTGGCGCACCGGACAGGCACTGTTCATGGTTCGGTGCAGATCGCCTTCCTAAAATGGCACAACCGACCGTTGCAGAATTGTAGCCATTGGCGCACTGAACACTGTCCGGTGCACACTGGACAGTCTGGTGCCTCCTGCCGACCGTTGGAGCGGGCCACGCGTCGCCCGCGGATTTGGTGGCTGACCGTTGCGCTGGCGGCCGTTGGCTCACCGGACAGTCCGGTGCCTCACCGGACCGTCCGGTGAATTTTAGCCGTACGCCGTTGAACGATTCCCGAGAGCGACGACTTCGCCGCAGACGGCTCACCGGCTCACCGGACAGTCCGGTGAATTATAGCCGTACACCGCCGTCAGTTCCCGAGAGTGGCATGTTCACCAGAGGCTGGCCTAGCGCACTGGACACTGTCCGTGCACCACCGGACAGTCTGGTGTGCCAGACTGCGCTGAGTCTTGGCTGCTCCAGCCAAGACTTTTCCTTTTTCTCTTTTCTCTGATTCTAGCACTTAGACAAATATATTAGTACACAAAAACCAATGTACTAAGTCTAGAATCATACTTCTTGTTGATTTGCACTTCATCCATCATTTGGCACATAATTACTCATTCAATATGTGTTGGGCACTTAATCACCAAAACTCTTTAGAAATGGCCCAAGGGCACATTTCCCTTTCACACAGGCTGTGTCCTATGCCTATAAATAGATGAACAGTGACACCGTATTGTTCACGCTGACTTGTATTCACTCGCACGCCACTCTCAAGCTTTTTACCTTTTGTCAAGCCGAAGGTACAAATGTAATTCAATATTGTTCATATTCATTCATGAAAATATAATAATATGATTATTCATGTTACCTTCCATGTTTCATATGCTTACATTTTCATTATTATTTACTGAGATGATGAAGGTATGTCCTTCATAACCTTCGTCTGAAGATCATTATATCCTGAGTGAGATAATGCTTCGAGGGACGAAGGTCTTTAACTATTAACATTTTGTGTTGCCTTGTTCTTAACTCATAGCATTTTAGAACAAGTGACCAACAATGCCGATGCGGGGGTAGCGGATATGTTGAACGACTATCAGGAGGCACAATACACGGGAGGATGTATGGATGATGAGCCAGAGCCGACTGCAAAGGCGTTCTACGACATGTTTGACGCGGCACAGAAGCCGCTTCACGGCCAGACAAAGGTTTCTCAACTGGATGCCATTGGGTGTGTAATGGCATTCAAGTCACAGTACAGCATGAGTAGAGACACATTCGATGGCTTGTTGACGGTTATTGGGAGCCTGCTTCTGGATGATCATGTTCTGCTAAAGAGCATGTACGAGGCATAGAAACTCCTTCATGCACTCAAGATGACGTATGAGTAGATGCATGCTTGTCCGAAGGGATGCGTGCTATTTAGGAAAGAATACATGGAGGCAAAGTACTGTCCCAAGTGTAAATCATCTAGGTTCATGGAGGTAGACTCTGGTGATGGACAGAAGAGGCACCTCGACATCCCCTTGACAATCCTACGGCACCTTCCGTTCATACCGAGGATCCAGCATCTATACACACTACAGGAAACACCTAAATTTTCGTGGGCCAAAAACCCACGAAAATAAGCTTAAACCGACGAAGGCAGGCCGACGAAAATAGCCACCGAAAATAAGTTCAACGAAAATAGGCAACTATTTCCGTCGGTACCGACGAAAATGACCTATTTTCGTCGGCTTTCCCAAGGCCGACGAAAATAGTTGGTCAGCTGACTATTTACATCGGCCCCGGTGGTGGCCGACGAAAATATCTGGCAGTATTTTCGTCGGCCTAATTGGAGGCCGACAAAAATTCATGATACCCCCCCCCCACAAAACAGATTTTCTGCACCTTTTAATTGATAGCAAAATACACAATTCACAATACCACATATACAGATTCACAAGCAAAATACACAATTCACAAAACACATTCACATATACATATCACAAAACACATTCACATATACATATCACAAAACACATTCACATCTACATAAATAGTCTATAGTCCATAAGTCCATAGTCCATACATAGTTTCAATACCATAAGTCCATAGTTTCAAACAAACTCACTACTCACTACTCACTCCTGCGGGCTATGGGAGTTTTGGCCACTCCCTCCTCCACCACCAGGAAGGTGGCCACTCCCTCCAGAACCATGGACGAGGAAGTCGTGGACGTTGACAGCACCCTCCTGAGCATGTGACCCTGAACCCTGCAATTCATCAATCATTCAAATAAGGCTGTGTTTTGCTATCCCTATACCTATACTTGCTATGTTTGGTCACTATTTGCATAAAACTAAACATGGAACGTCACCTGTGATCCATGATGATGAGGAGGCTGTGCATGCATCCACGGGTACTGTTGTGTTGGCCACCCCTGAGGTGGTGGCACCCACCCCGTCGGTGGCGGTGCCATCCACGCTTGAAATGGCTGCAATCCTTGTGGTGGTGGAGGCGTCCAAGTGCCTGGAGGTGCCTGCGTCCACCCAACACCGGTCCACTGTGGCTGCGACGCTGGAGCTTGTCCTGGCCACTGTCCCCATCCTTGTGCCTGCGAGCCATTTTTGATAATAAAAAAAGAGTTGCTATGGAATTGAAGTGTTCAGATAGTGTTACCTGGGGAGGGCGAAAAGCGGGCAAGTTCATATCAGGGCCGAGTCGAGTAGTCATTTCCTGCAAATGGATGAAACGTTAGAATCGCAACATTATACTTTGAATTCAATGACACGTGATGAGATAGACGAATTACCTGAAAATAAGAAGTCATATACTGCGTCAGCTGTCCGACCTGCTCCTGCGCTGCTCCGGCCTGCTCCTGTGCTGCTCGAGCCTGCTCCTGTGCTGCCCGAGTCTCCTCCTCTAGCTAAGCCTCTCGAGTAGACTTGGAGGAGCGAGAACTCCCTGCCGAAGATGATGCCTTCCCTTGACCTATTGTCCTGTTGTACTCCACAACGCCGGTGCCAAAGGCAAACCTGCATGATACACATAGTTGAGCCATTAAGTGGACACATTCTTGTTAATGAAATTGTCGAATCAAAGACAACCACCTCAGCTGCCATGCTTTCTACCCCCACCACTATGGTACAACGCCGAGGCATCAAGTCTGAATGCATCCAGTCGAAATCAGGCCCATGGCGTTGAGTCATTTCCTCCCCATATGCATTCTGCAAAGAAAGTTAGAGTTAGAGTTAGACACAAAACTTGCAATTTAATTCATAAATACAAACTTGTTTACCATTTTCTCCCTTGCCGCCTCGCTGCATAGCTCATCAGGGTTCGCCGGATCAGGGCCACGGTGACCACGGACGTAAACCTCCATAAAACTTGGAGCAACTCCACTTTCAGCTTCCTGCATGAAAAAGAAGAGTTAAACCATAGAATTGTAATAGATGTAACATACAAGTTTGATTTATATACTTACCATGCGGCATGCGGTACCAAGGTGTCCATCGGCGCCGTACCTGTGCCCCGGTCCTTCAATGCCACGGTTGGCACGGTGCTTGTTGGACTCTGCAATCCACTCAGGTGACGCCCATCTCTTAGCCAACCACCTCCAGGCTTCCATGTCCTTTGCTAGCCAATCCACAACGCTCTCCAGGTACTGCTCCTCTATGAGGTAGATCTCATTGGCCCCTAATGCTTTGCTCATTTTCTGCCCCTTTATCTTCTTGTAGTAGTAGTTGACGGCCGCGATGCGAGCATTGTACATGGCATCCTTGATGACCTTATCAGCGCACTTCCGAAAGTGCCTCTTCACACGTGCCCACTGAGCCTGATCCTCCTCGATGTCATCCGGCAATTGGAACCTCCCCTACATATCAATAGAGAAGTTAAGTTAAAGTAAGATTAGGAGAAGCAATAATTCAGTGAATTGCTTATATACGAAAGTAAACTCACCCATAACTCGTCCCACACAGCCACCTGACAAGTCCTTCGTTTTTGTTCCGAACTTCCCCCTCCGCTACTGCTTTCCCCTGGCTCCCCTGGCTGGACATAGTCCTTCAGACCCCAGTCGGCCCACTGCATAGCCGCGAACCTCTCGCCATTGAGCTCCACCATGCCAGGGTAGTAGAAGCGATAGAGGCTACCCAACACCGTGTTCACCTTGGGACGTCTACCTGTACCATCCCAAGTCAAGTCTTCCCATGACCTACAAACATTAATAAAACAAGTAAACCAGTGCAATCACATTCACATTAAAAAAATAACACAACAGAAATAAGCCCCACCATTCTCCATGCGGCCGGATGAGCCTCCTCTCGGTAGGTCTCGGACCAAGCGCATTGCTCTTCTTATACCTAAGTATACAAGTAAATTCAATAAGATGAAATGATTAAAAACTAATATCAATTAAACTAATATGCATAATAATACCTGAAGGACGTAGAACCATCTGACGTGTCGCCCCCGCTGCCTGCCCCCATAGGGTCAACCTCCTCATCCTGCTCACCCTCCTCATCTTGCTCACCCTCCTCACCCTGCACATGAGCATCCTGCTGAGGAGCCTCTTGCTCACCCTCCTCACCATACACATCGTCTAGATAGTCGAGAAGTTGCTGCTGCCTCTGTCGGCTCTGTGAGGTGCCCTGAAAAAGCCCACTGCCCGAGCTATCCTCGCTGGCCGCGCTGCCCCCACTCCACCTCGATCTCCTATGCTTGAACATGTTCAACTGTAGATAAATTAATGTCAAACCACAGTATATGAAACAAATAATATGAAAATTAATAATGTGAAAATTGGAATACATAGCTTAATTGATTAACTAAAAGAAACATACTAATCAAAAGTCATCCGCATCCGATGATGCTTCTTCGGCTCATTGTTTATTCATACGCTCTTGATTTCGTTGGATCCTTACTGATCTTCTAACGACGACAGGTCGTTTGCGCTTTGACCTAGGTTCTTCAATTAAGTCGCTTGAATTGCAACAGAGATTTTCAAGGCCTTCTCCATTGGTCACATGGAATCGGTGAGCTATGTCTTGATTCGACGCCGCTTCTGGTTGAAAAACAGCATCATCGTTGTCCCTGCTCGTACTCACGTAGTCAGCACTCTCTGGAGCGATGACTTGTGGGTTGACTTTGATTGCAACCCACCAAGCCCTAAGGCTTGGGTGAGGATATGGCAGGTAGTACACCTGTTTTGCCTGATTTGCAAGGACAACATCGCTCATACTGCTCGGAATCCTAGAGCTATGCTTCACCTCGACATTACCATACTTGTCGACACGAGTCCCACTATGAGCATCAAACCAGTCGCACTCGAAAAACACGACTTTAAGTTCCTTGGGGCCATCAAAAATCAACTCTACAATGTTTTGAAGAACACCGTAGTAGTCCACTACTTTGTCATCGTAACCATATGAACTTGCCAACACACCACTATTGGTGGTGGCTGCCAATGGTCGACTCTTCTCTAATTTCGTGGTTCGGAAGCGATATCGATTAACATCATAGTGAGTATAGTTCCGGACGGACACAGAGGTATGTGCCATTTGCTGCAAGTCTGGGTGCACAGAGTTTTTGGAAACCTATACAAGGAATTAGTATATGCATTATATCTTCCAAGTCCAAAATTCAAAGATTAAGTATGGACAATGAGAGAACGACAATTACTAACATAATTACGAAACCACTGCACGAAGTTTGGTCCACCTTTCAACCCATCACGTCGAAGATTTTCTAATTGGATGGCCGTAGGTTTACTAGTAGATTTCCAACATTCTTCATCAAACATGCTGGACATATTAGAAACATGGAGATTACACACTATAGAAATTATGAGATGAGAAAATGGACGTAACTATGAGGAAAACTTACTCGAATGCCTCCTGTGTGCTGTCAATATTGCTATACATATATAACATTAGCGTGTTCAAATCTGATCCTTCAATGTGACGTACACTCCCTTTTCCAACTGCTTTACCCGGATTCGCAAAAATTTGAAGGGTGCTTTGGGGTGATTCATTTTCAACATGAAGTCGCACTGAAGGCGCAAACACATTGTTGGCTCGAGCGAAATACCTGGTTGAGAATTGAGATATCTCCTTAAGGGCAAAAGCCTCCGCAATACACCCTTCGACTCTAGCCTTGTTGCGAACAGACGCCCTGAGCTTTTTCAATGCCCTTTCTATAGGATACATCCACCTGAATTGCACTGGTCCGCCTACCAAAGCTTCCCAAGGCAAATGCACAATTAGATGTTGCATCACATTGAAGAATCCTGGCGGGAAAACCTTTTCAAATTTACAAATAAGAATTGGAATTTCTTTCTCAATTTTTTGCATCAACCTCTTCGATACCGTCTTTGCGCATACTTCCCTATAGAAGTAACTCAGCTCTGCAAATATGCTCCTAAAGCTCATCCTTAAAATAGCCTCGAAACATCACGAGCATCAGCCTCTCCATAATAATATGGTAGTCATGGCTTTTCAAACCGATCAATTTACCAGTCTCAGATTGACTGCCCGTTTCAGATTTGCCGCATATCGATCTGGAAATTTCAGATTCTTCAACCACTTAAATATTTCTTTCCTTTCATCCGGCTTGAGGCAGTAATCAGCTCGCGGCCTACTCTCATGCCCTTTATCGCTTACTTTCAACTCGAGCATCGACCTCTTACAAATTTCATCCATGTCTTTTCTTGCCTTCATATTATCTTTCCGTTTTATCAGTCACATCGAAACATGTGCTTATGATGTTTTCAGCAACGTTACGCTCTTGGTGCATCAAGTCTATGTTGTGCGGCATAATCAAGGCTTTGCATACGAAGCTCCCATATTGATGAAATATGGGTCCAGTTGTGGTCCTCCCCGTAGCCTTGGAACCTATCATTTTCTCCTTGCTTCAGACAAGCATGCCATGCCATTATCTACGGTGCAGTTTGCCTCTTTGGTGGCCCATTTCTGATTTTGGCTCCACTTCTGAATGCAGTAAGCGAACTCCTAAAATCATGCTTGAATGGAGTCCAACGTCGATGAGCATCAAAGAATGACACTTTCCCACCATGCTTCAATCTGAATGCATCTGTATCATTCATACATATGGGACAGCACAACCCGACCATGAACACACCATCCAGACCAATCTCCATACGCCAGCAGGATCATGCACTGACCACAAATAAGCAGCGCGCATGGTAAACTCCTTTTCAGTATGGCTGTCATAAGCCTTCACACCTCTCCACAATTGTTTTCAGCTCTTCAATTAAAGGGCGAACAAACATATTCAGCTTTGGCCCTGGATGCTCGGGGCCTGGGATGACTAGTGCAAGGAACATGAACTCTTCTTTATTGACCAACTCAGGAGGAAGATTATATGGCACAATGAAGACAGGCCAACACGAGTAAGGGCTTGCACTGGTATTGAAAGGTGTGAATCCGTCCGTCGATAGACCAAGTCATACACTCCTAGGGTCGTTTGCAAATTCGGGATCAAACTCGTCAAATGTCTTCCACACATCACCGTCCAACGGATGGACCATTATGTCTGGATCAGTGACGAGACGTACACCATTCTTTGGCCACGTCATATGCAGAGCTATTTCCTTGTTGAGGAACAACCTTGAAAGCTGGAGGAATGATGGGCAACCGATGAAGTTGCTTAGCTGCGACCTTCGTAACTACCAATTCACCCTCATCATTTGTCACCTCGACATATCTAGAAGCTTCGCAATGCTTATAACGGTCCAGCTTGTCATCCTCCTCAAAGAATAGCATGCAATTGTTGGGACACACGTCGATCTTCTCATATGTCATCCCAAGACCAGCCAACATCTTCTTTGCGAAGTACATATTCTTTGGCAACTTATGATTCTCCGGGAGAACCTCGCCCATCAGTTGGATGATGTCGTTGTAAGCACTGTTTGAAATGTTGTGCTTTGACTTTATCGCCATTAGTCTTGTGAGAGTCCCAAGAACTGACATCTGAGTGTGCTCGTGCAGTCTCTCTTCTCCCGTGGCGAGTAGCCGAAAGAATTCCTAAGCATCACGTGGAGGAAGCTACCCCGGCTCCTCAGCGTTCATTTCAACATCCCTACAAGATCATGCAACATGTCGTCCATCCTATCATGATCGTCATCAAGTTCCACCTCCACGTCAACGTGTCTAATAGACTCTCCATGCCGGTACCATACAAGGTAGTTCGGCATAAACCCACTTTTGCAAAGGTGTTTCTCCATTTCTTCTATCTTCTGAGGCCACTTGTTCTCGCAGCGATTGCAAGGACACTTCACTAGACGACCAGTTGCATCTTTGAAAGCGTGCTCAAGAAAAGCCTTTGTTACACCCATCCATTCATTCGAATGTGCCCCATCCTTTCTCCACCCGCCATACATCACCCTCCGATCACCGTCCATTTCAAAGGCTAAACAAAAGACAAAGAACATCAACGATCGTCCGTGGCTTAGGTGAACTCCCTATTAGGTAAAGGCCCTAAACCCACCAAGAGTGTAGGTCGATGCTTGTGATTTGTGGACGTGTACCCTACGATTGCCGCGAAATTTCGGCAGCATAACCCCGCTGCTCTCCAAGCACACGCCTGAACATGGTGTGTTGGAGAACAACTGGGTTACACAACCGAAATTCCGCGTCAATCGTAAGGCACATGTCACAAATCACAAGCATCGGCTTACACTCTCAGGCTGTCCAAAAATACATGGACAATTCCGGAACGGCGAACCTCACAAGCCAATGTGACGTTCGCCGTTCCCGAACGGGTGACGCATACGGTTCGCTACGGTTAACGATTAAAACTAAACTCTAAACATTAAAAAATATCTCGGAGAGTAAACAAAAGACATCACCCTCCGATCACCATCCATAATAAATGACTTAAACAAAAGACAAATAACATTCACATTAATTGTACTGCAATAGGCATGGAACTGGAGCAGTTTCTTGTGAGGCTCGTCACGGCCGCCACGGCACGCGCACGGCGCACGGCCGCGCAACTACGGCACGCGCACGGCACGCCTCACGCGCATGGCCGCCACGGCACGCGCACGGCACGACACGGCCGCCATGAGCATCAAATATGTCGGGGAAGAAGGGAGACGGGGAGGCTCACCACGGGGAACGACGGTGACGTGGACGGACGGCGGGCACGGCGTGGACGAACGGCGGCCGCAGCGTGGACGGACGGATGGCGGGCTCTCTTCTTCGTGACGGCGGCCACAAGCTCCCTTCGTGGACGGTGGGCTCTCTTCTTCGCGCGGCGGGCGCGTGCGGCGGCGCGACGCGTGGAGAGCGGGCGGGCGCGGGCGGCGTTGCGGCAAGGGAGGGCGGGCGGGCGGGCGTGGACGGCGGCGCGGCGATGGAGGGCGGGCGGGGCGGCGGCGCTAGGTTGTGACGAGCGAGAGAGTGACGAGCGAGAGAGAAGGTGCGCTGAGGCCGAGGCGGACGATTAACGGGCCTGTATTTTCGTCGGCCTAACTGAGGCCGGCGGAAATAGTGGTCGGTTAATGCCTTATTTTCGTCGGCCGGGCGCAGGCCGACAAAAATACGAAACTTACACCACATTTTCGTTGGTCCCGAGGCCGACGAAAATAACTTTCGTATTTTCGTCGGCCTGCCCACGAAAATATGTACTGGCCCATGAAAATAGGCCACATGTTCGTCGGTCATGACGGCCGACGAAAATAACGATGTATTTTCGTGGGCCGACCGACGAAAATAGCCAGGCCCACGAAAATTTATGTGTTTCCTGTAGTGACATGACAAAGGAATCCGCGAAACAGATGACATGGCACAAAAATGGAAAACGATACAATCCTGACAAGATGGTGCAACACATGAGATGGTGAAGCATGGAAACACTTTGATACCATTCACCGTGAGAAAGCCTAAGAGGCTCGTAATGTACGTGTTGCGCTGGGCACAGATGGGTTCAGTCCCTATGGAATGAGCGCTGCCCCATACTCATGTTGGCCCATGTTTGTTATCCCAATCAATCTCCCCCCTGCTGTGTGCTTTCAAAGGCAGAATATATTCGTGTCGTTGATATTTCTTGGACACACCCGGGGAATAAAATGGGCGTGTACATGGAGCCTTTGATCGATGAATTGGTACGTGCTTGGGAGAAAGGGGTATGGACGTAATGACCGAGCTACGAAGACAAACTTCAGAATGCATGTTTGGTACCGGTACTCCATGCATGACTTACCGGCGTATGGGCTATTCTGCGCCTGGTGTGTTCACGGTAAGTTCCCATGCCCAATTTGCAAGGAAGCTCTGAGGTTCATTTGGTTGAAAAAGGGTGACAAATATTCATCCTTCGAAAAACATCGATAATTTCTCCCTCCTGACCATCCATTCTGCCTAGACATCAAGAACTTTACGAAAGGTGTCGTAGTGACAGACCGCCCACCTGCAACAATGACTGGTGCTAAAATTCGTCAACAGATAGATGGGGCTCGTGGCCAATACAGAAGGTAGTTTTGTGGGATATGGTGAGCAGCATATGTGGACACATAAGTCTGGCTTGACTCGGCTCCCCTATTATGACGACCTTCTCCTTCCACACAACATTGACATGATGCACACTGAAAAGAATTTTATCGAGGCATTATGGGCAACAATTATGGACATTCCTGATAAGTCAAAGGATAACGTAAAGGCCAGAGTGGATCTGACAGCGTTATGTGATAGACCAAACCAAGAGATGAAGCCGCCAAGTGGTGGAAAGACATGGAGAAGGCCTAAGGCCGATTTCATCCTAAGCAGGGCCCAGATTAAGGAAGTACTTCAGTGGATCAAGATATTGATGTTCCCTGATATGTATGCAGCTAACCTGAGTAGGGGCTGAACTTATCTACTATGCGAGTCTTAGGGATGAAGAGTCATGACTTCCACATATGGATTGAACAGATTCTTCCTGCGATGGTTCGAGGCTATGTCCCTGAGCATGTCTGGCTAGCGCTTTCAGAGTTGAGCTATTTCTTCCATCAGCTTTATGCAAAAGAGTTATCTCGGACCGTGATTGCATACTTGGAAAGATTGGCACTTGTGTTGCTGTGTAAGCTTAAGAAGATATGTCCACCCGACTTCTTCAATCCAATGCAGCATTTGATTCTTCATCTCCCATATGAGGCACGAATGGGGGGGGCCCGTGCAGGGACGTTGGTGCTATCCAATTGAGAGATGTCTAAAGACTATTTGAAAGAAATGTAGAAATAAATGCAAAATCGAGGCTTCCATTGTAGAGGCATACATTCTAGAGGAGGTGTCAAACTTCACAACAACTTATTATGGTGACAAACTGTCGAGCGTGCATAATCCACCCCCTCGTTACAGTGATGGCGGCAATGAATTGAACCTTAGCATATTTCGAGGCCAACTCGGAAGCGCAAGTGGCTCGACCACCAAGACCCTGACACATGAAGAGTGGCGGCATATCATGCTATATGTATTGACCAACCTTGAAGAGGTGATGCCATACATGGAACAATTTCTTCATGAATTCTAGCGTCGATCAAGGGACCCCACTCCACAGGAATATGACACTCTTCTTAGAAAGGGTGCGAGAAATGGATTGCCTGATTTCATTTCCTGGTTCAAACGTAAGGTACGTGCTTAGTTTGTCAAAGAGATCCGTCTATGAACTCAATTTAGCGTCTTTTAACTTGCGAATACTTGCAGGGCCAAAAGAGATCCGTCTATGAGTGCTGAGTTGAGACAAGTAGCCAACGACTTTGCTTATAGGGTCAAGAAATATTCTGGGTATGACGTCAATGTATACCGTTTTCACTCAACAAACTACGACCAAAGTCGGCCCAATCGAAAAACAACGTGTTCTGGAGTCTTTACGCTCGACCTTGACGATGTCGATTATTTTGGATGAATCGAAGAAATATATGAGCTCAATTTTTATGGTTCCAAACCTCTTACTCCAGTAATATTCAAATGTCATTGGTTTGACCCTCAAGTGACGAGACAGACACATTCTAATCTTGGGATAGTCGAAATTCGACAAGATTCCACCTTACCAGGAGACGATGTCTATATCGTGGCCCAACAGGCCACACAAGTGTATTATCTCCCATATGCGTGCCAAACGAAAGAACATCTTAAGGGTTGGGATGTTGTGTATAAGGTATCACCGCACGAGAGATTACCTGTTCCTAACGATGAAGATTATAACTTAGACCCTGACACATATGATGGAGAGTTCTTCCAAGAAGATGGGCTAGAAGGGCAATTTGAGATAGACTTAACCGAAGCTATCGGAATGGACGTAGATATTGAAATGGTTGTTGATGAGGAGGATGATGAGGTGCAAAATGATAATGACTTAGTAATCCTTGAAGGCAATGACATTAATGACGAACTTGCGCCTTTCGATGGTGTTGACTATGAAATGGTTGATAGTGATGATGAGAGTTATGATCCGGCTAACCCCGACACATATGAAGATTATTTTTAATCGATGTAATGTTATATGACTTTTTATTTTGCACCTATTTTTAAATACATATTTTTATATGTGCTTATTTGTTTACTCTTAACTGCAGGTCGTTGGACAAATATGGTGGGCGGTTGGCTGAGGAGGAGGAGGGGGAGGAGGAGCAGGACGGCGGACGAGGCAGAGCAGGACGAGGCACAGCAGGCTACGCAGCAGGACGACCTTGTCCAGCAGCAGGCGGCGCAGCAGGACGACGACGACAAAGCTCAGCAGGCCCCCTTAGGTTCGAGGAGCGTCTACCTGTGAGGCCCCGCGAATCTCCCTTAGCGTCCCATACTTCGGGACAGGCGACCGCTGATTCGGCCATATGGGGAGAGGCATGTAACTTTATGTTCTTCATTCTTGTTCATATTATATGTTCAAAATCATAATATAAACTAATACTTTTTATTTATCACTTGGAAAAGTCTTGGATGGTTGTGGATTATGCTGGGGGTCATCGTCGCAACCCCAATGGCATCCTTAGCCTGCTGTGCAGAGAGCACTTTCCCCGAACTGGTTGAGTACGCCAGAGTGACGGGCCCAGCCTAAACCTTCGACCACTACGCCGTTGCCCCCGATGCAGTAGATCGGGACAGACGAGAATTCAATAACAAGGCGGAGCGGGTGAAGCAAGAGCTTGTGGGTAAGTCTTAGTATGATGTAAAATATGTCGCATTCGTTGCACATTCTTGAAATAATGTATGGATACATCGTTTTTGTATGCAGTATTTCTTCAGATGCGAGGCTAGATATGAGGCTAGGGCGGATGTGGTGGCCACCACGAGCTGTAAGAAGCTCGACGTGGACATGCACTATGAGGCCCGAATCTAGGCCATCGTCAACTACCACGGCTCCATCCTTGGGGAGAAGGTGACCAAGCAGCAAGCCCAAACCATGTCGTTGACCAGGGACCATTACCTGCAGGTAAAGTCATGCATGTTTGGTACCAGTACTTCATGCATGAATTTAATTTTATCTTCTCATATGCACTTTACGTGTTTACTTTGTAGATGATTCCACATTGGTGCGCCACACATCCTCTGTGCTGGGAGCAGATGGTGGATAGGAGGTGCTCGCAGAAGTGGGACGAGGCGCACAACGCTAGCCGGGAACGACGTCTGATGATGCAAGGTCCCTCCCACCACCAAGGCAGCCGCAGCCTAGGCCAATATGCAGAAGCATGTGTAAGCCCTCTTTTTTATTTAGGTATATAGCACTGGATTAGATATTATTTCTAACTATCTCGTTGGTTTTCTTGCAGTCGGCGTAACATAATGGCCGACCTTGCTCCATCTTCTCGGCCTATGCTATGGCCCATAAGGGCAAGGCGACGTCCGACATCACCTACAACCCGGATGACGGGCCCGAGGCCTACAGCAACCCTGCCGTCTACAACCGCTTTCATGACTACACCGCCATGGCGCAGGAGGTCCATGGCCAGAATATGATTCGAGCACCAAGCAGATCGAGCCCGATGTGCTCATGAGGGTCAGAGGAGGCAAGAGACATGGGCGATACTAGATTGCCGATGGGGCAATCGACTCGTCCTCCACTCCCACTCTATCTCAGGTGCGGGCAAGGAGCACGGGCTTGAGTCCAGTCATACGACCTTGGCACAACAGCTCACAGTTTCGCATACAACAACTCGAGGTTAGTGCTTCTGTAACTCGTCATTCCTTGAGTTATATACCTTCTCTTTGAGCTCGTCTACCGTTGGCTTGTAATATTATAGACCCAGCTAGAAGAAGAGAGGAGGGAACGCCTGGCAGATCAGCAGAGGATGGCGGAGATGTTTTAATACATGCAGAGCCTTGGCGCCGCACAGGGTTTCGCTCTGCCACCTCCATTGTTCCCTACAATGGACCCTACTCTGTTCCATACTCCTATGAGTATCAAAATTGTAGTTAGATGTTGGTAATGCATCTGATATAACACATGCAATCTCTTCTCTGTGCAGGGCCAATCTGGGCCGGCATCCAACAACCCTCATGAAGCGCACAGCCCAACGCAGCACCAGTCCAACCGCCCAACTCGATGAGAGTTATGTTTTTAGTGTTCAGACTACAAAACTTATGTTGAATACTTATGTCAGAGCTTGAGACTTATGTGTTGATACTTCTGAACTTGTGTTTATACTGTTTGTGTTGAGAACTTGTATATTAATGTTTGTGTTGGATATTTATGTCTGTGATGATATATGTGATGTATATATGTGATATCTGTGATGTATCTTTTGTTTGTTTGGATGGAATAGGAAAAACAAATAAAAAAGGTGTGTACTGGTCACTTTGCCGAGTGTTACACTCGGCAAAGAGGGGCTTTGCCGAGTGTCAGGGCCATAGCACTCGGCAAAGAACCAAGACCTGAGCACCGGTATAGGTTCTTTGCCGAGTGTAGTAGCCCTGACACTCGGCAAAGAGGCACGCTTTGCCGAGTGCCATATAAAGCACTCGGCAAAGAACCTGACATGGGGACCCGCTGACGGATTCTTTGCTGAGTGCTGGACGGCAGACACTCGGCAAAGAGGTAACTCCTTTGCCGAGTGTCTCCTAATACACTCGACAAAGGTAGCTCCTTTGCCGAGTGTCACCTAGGGTACTCGGCAAAGACACCGTCTCTGTCACCCCGGCGCCGTGACGGCAGCTTTTCTTTGCCGAGTACTATCTAGCACTCAGCAAAGTCTGTGCCGAGTGCCCGAAAAAAGTACTCGGCAAAGAAGGCTTTGCCGATGTACTGTTCACAGAGACCTCTTTGCCGAGTGCGACACTCGGCAAAGCCTGTGCCGAGTGTTTTTCAGGCTTTACCGAGTGCTTCAGGCTCGGCAAAGATGTCGATTCCAGTAGTGTTATCTGTTTCTGGTGGAATATATGGTTGGAAAGAAATAACAGAATCTTTCAGGGACTTCAAAGATCTACGGTCTAGGTTACACAATTAGTGAAAAATCAAATTGGGAGCTTTAGTGTATCTTAGATAGATGAGTGAGTGATTTTTTTTGTTTTTCTTTTGTTTTCCTTTTGCTCGTATTGTGGAGACTTTTATTCATTTCTCTTCTAAGGTCCTGTTTGGTTCCATTAATCCTAGGACTAAAGTTTAGTCTAGGGACTAAATTTTAGTCCCTACCCTGTTTGGTTGTAGGGACTAAACAGATTCTAAATACATTAAATACAACACATAAAGACCAAAATGCTCCTTCTTTTGTTTGACACCAGTTTTCTAGCAAGGGTAATTGGAGTAAATATTGCTCTTTAGTCCCTTTTAGCACCCCTGTGAGGGATTAGAGACTAAAGCCAATTAGTTCCTACTTTAGTCCTTCCTTTGGTAAAATAGAGACTAAACGGAACTAAAAATCAGGGACTAAAGATTAGTCTCTGTTGGGACCATGCTTCGTCGCCGAAGGTCCTGCAGGAAGAAACAGCTTCGGCTAAAGCTGCTTATACATGATGACCGAAGCTACCACTCATGAAGCTTCGGTGTTATAGCATGCCCGAAGATGAAGGATCGAACCGACTTAAAGATAGAATGACCTTTTAGCCCATAAGGGTCTGAGTCATTGTTGTAAACTTTTATAAGGGGCATGATTGTAATTCCTTACAGGCTGTGTCCTGTGTCTATAAATAGTGAATAGTATTCCTTTACTGTTCAGGCATTCCTGTAATTGCAAACGCATTGCCTGGGAATTGTTATCTGTCAAGGAGAAGGTATAAATGTACTTAAACTCTATGTTCTGACATTTTTATGTTCATATAATAAAATATGTGAATGATGTTACTTATTTCTGATACATCTATCTTTAATGTCTCATGTTTTATATATTATTTCATATTATTTTGTAAGTTCAATCACGAAGGCATGACCTTCGTGATACTTCACTCATGGTCTTCGTCCGAAGTTCATTAAATCCTTGGGGAAATAATGCTTTAGCGGACGAAGGGCATTAATATTTAACATTTTATGTTGCCTTGTTCTTAATTCATAGCATTTGAGAACAAGTCCCCAACATTGGCGCCCACCTCCGGTGAACTCACTTCCACTTTCCTGAGACAATGGCTTCGTTCAAGAACCAAGCTGGAACTGCTTCGGCTCCGAAGCTGATTCTCTCGATAACAGGCGGTTCATGCTCAGAGCCGGCTAACAAGAAACAGAAGAAGGAGGCACAGAGAAGAGTACAACATGTAGGGGTACAAGGACCCTTCATCAAATCAAGATGGTCTCACATCCCAATTACCTTTTCTCAAGAGGATCTTCAGCTCAAGGATTACCCACACAATGATGCCATGGTTATTTCTTGTGTGATCAAAGGATTTCTGGTCCATAATGTTTTGGTTGATACAGGCAATGCAGCAGATATCATATTTGCTAAGGCCTTCAGACAAATGCAAGAGCCCGAAGACAAGATTCATGATGCTACGCACCCTCTTTGTGGCTTCGGAGGGCGGCAGATTGTAGCACTTGGTAAGATTACCATGCCAGTAACCTTCGAATTCGTCAACAACACAAGGACTGAGCAAATTGTGTTTGACATTGTTGATATGGAGTATCCTTACAATGCTATCATTGGTCGCGGAACACTCAACGCTTTCGAAGCAATTCTTCATCCAGCATATCTTTGCATGAAGATACCTTCGGATCAGGGACCTATTGCTATTTATGGGAGTCAGGAAGCCGCCAGAAAGGCCGAAGGGAATTGGACTGATTCAAAGGCAATCCATAACATAGATGAAGCCGAAGCTTGTGAGCAGTACAAGCATAGAAGGGAGAAGGCTGCTTCGGCCGATCAGCCGAAACCCATGCTTTTATGCGAAGATATCGCAGAGCAGAAGGTGCTGCTGGGATCCCAATTGTCTGAGGAACAAGAGAAAACCTTGATAATATTCTTGTTCAATAGCAAAGATGTCTTTGCATGGTCGGCTAATGATCTTTGCGGAGTTAACAGGGATGTTATTGAACATTCGCTTAATGTTGATCCATCCTTCAGACCCAGAAAGCAGAGGCTTTGGAAGATGTCTGATGACAAGGCCGAAGGTGCTCGAAATGAAGTGAAAAGACTTCTCAGTGCTGGAGTTATCAGAGAGGTAAAATACCCAGAATGGCTGGCTAACACTGTTATGGTAAAAAAAGGCCAATGGTAAATGGAGGATGTGTATCGATTTTACTGATCTCAACAAGGCCTGTCCGAAGAACGAGTTCCCATTGCCAAGGATAGATTCCTTAGTTGATGCAGCAGCTTCATCAGAGCTTATGAGTCTGCTGGACTATTATTCAGGCTATCATCAAATCTGGATGAAGAAGGAGGATGAGCCGAAGACTAGCTTCATAACCCCTAGTGGAACATATTGTTACCTTCGGATGCCCGAGGGGCTCAAGAATGCTGGAGGAAGCTTCAGCAGAATGACAGCGAAGGTTCTTCAGTCTCAGATAGGCAGAAATGTGTTAACTTATGTTGATGATATCATTGTAAAAAGCACGAAGCAAGAGAATCACATTACTGACCTCTAGGAAACCTTCGCTAATTTCAGACAGGCCGGTTTAAAGTTCAATCCAGAAAAATGTGTCTTCGGGGTGAAGAAAGGGAAATTTCTTGGCTGCCTAGTTTCAACAAAAGGGATTGAGGCTAATCCAAATAAAATCGAAGCTATCCTTCGAATGGAACCACCCAGTACAAAGAAGGGGGCTCAAAGATTGACAGGAAGACTGGCATCTCTCAACAGATTCATATCTAGATTGACAGAAATTTCCCATTTTTCGAAGTGCTGAAGTCAGCCGAAGTTTTTCAATGGGGACCGGTCCAGCAGAGAGCCTTCGAAGAGCTGAAGCAATATTTGATAAACCTAACAACGCTAACTCCACCAATGCCAGGGGCTCCTCTGTTGTTATATGTGGCAGCCTCGCACTCAGCGGTAAGTGCGGCACTTGTCCAAGAGAAGCTTGAAGGGCAAATCAAGAAGCAAGCTCCAATATACTTTGTATCTGAAGTTCTTAGTTTATCAAAGAAAAATTATACAGAATTGGAGAAGGTGCTATATGCTGTTTTGATGGCTTCTATGAAGCTTCGGCATTATTTCCAAGCATACAATATAATTGTCCCTTCTTCACAACCATTGAAGGACATTATGAGAAATAGAGAAGCTACTGGAAGGATTGGAAAGTGGGCTGCGGAACTTAATGAATTCTGCATTGATTATGTACACAGATCTTCGATTCAGTCCTAGGCGTTAGCTGACTTCATTGCTGACTGGACGCCAGGGGCTCAAGTAGAAGAGGCAAATAAAGATGCCGAAGCATGGACAGTATTCTGCGATGGTTCTTGGGGAACCTTCGGAGTAGGAGCAGCCGTTGTGTTGGTCGCACCCTCCAAAGTTAAAACTTGCTACGCAGCAAGACTTGATTTTAGCTGCACAAATAACATTGTTGAGTACGAAGCTTTACTTTTGGGTCTTCGGAAGTTAAAGCCAATGGGAATCAGAAGGGCGGTTCTTAAAACTGATTCCCCGGTTATCTCTGGTCATATTGACAAGAGTTGTAAGGCAAGAGACCCGAAGCTTGAGAAGTATCTAGATACTGTCCGAAGGATTGAAGCTTCCTTTGAAGGGTTTTCTGTAAAAAATATTCCTCGAGGAGAAAATGAGCATGCTGATTTGCTAGCCAAGTCAGCAGCACAGGGGCTGCCCTTACCTTCGGAAGTATTTTTTGAAACAATAAAAGCACCTTCGGTTGAAATTCTTGAAAGAGCGGTCCTCAACATATCTCCTGTTTATAGTGAAGGCTGGAGAACTGAGATCATCTCTTACCTTAAGGGTAATTTCCTTTTAGATGACGAAGCTTATAACAAGAGAATAGAGGCAAGAGCTCGTCAATATGTAATAATAGAAGGGGAGCTGTACAAGCATGATGTCTGCTCTCCGTTACTCAAATGTTTATCCAGAGCTGAAGGTATAGAATTGATGAAGGAAATACATGCAGGCTTGTGTGGATCTCACATTGGATCTAGGCCTTTGCTGGGAAAAGTTTTTCGCCAAGGATTTTATTGGCCAAAAGCAGCTTCGGATGCAGCGGAACTAGTCCAAAAGTGCGAAGGTTGTGAGAAATGTGCAAGAGATCAAAAACAACCTTCGTCTCTAACTCAGTTAATACAACCCACTTGGCCGTTGCAAAGGTGGGGCCTTGATTTGTTAGGTCCGCTACCACCAGCACAAGGGAATTTAAGATATGTTGTAGTGGCAGTGGAATATTTTTCTAAATGGAATGAGGCAAAGCCTTTAGCCACAATAACTTCGGTTACTGTTCAAAAGTTTTTCTGGCAAAACATTGTTTGTCGCTTCGGAGTGCCGAAGGCTATCACTGTGGACAATGGAACGCAGTTTGACTCCGAAGCTTTCAAAGAATTTTGTGAACAAATTGGCACAAAGATCCATTTTGTGTCAGTTCGACATCCAGAATCAAATGGACTAGTTGAAAGGGCTAATGGCATCATAATGACAGGAATAATGAAGTTAATATTCAATTAGCCAAGGGGAAAGTGGCCAGAAGAATTAATTAAAGTGGTGTGGAGCCACAACACAACAGTATCAAGGTCAACAGGTTTTACACCATTCAAATTGCTGTTTGGTGATGAAGCAATAACCCTAGAAGAGGCTAAGGCAGGATCAATAAGAACAGTGGCTTCGGCGATAGACGAAGCTGATTGTTCTGTGGACAAAGATGCTATAGAAGGGATCAGGCTTCAGGCTGTGGAAAACATCAATAAATACCAAGCCGAAACAATAAAATGGCGTGATAGAAAGGTTCGGTCGAAGAACATTAAGCCAGGACATTTGGTGCTTCGAAGAGTGGCCAACCCAGACACAGTGGGCAAACTACAACTAAAATGGGAAGGCCCCTTTCTGGTAGTATCTTCGTCAAGACCCGGTTCCTACAGATTAAAGGATATGGACGGCAACGACATTCCTAGATCGTGGAATGCGGATGAGCTTCGGCGGTATTATGTGTAACTTGATGTAATCTTTTTTATTTTTTTATTTTTTATTGTTGTTTTAGTTTTTCCTTATGGCACCCTTTTCCTTTCCAAAGGGGGAGAAAGGTTTTTAATGGGGCCACAACATGTAATTTTTCTTTTCCTTATTTCAATTCTATAAGAGTGATATCCCCCAAAAATGTAAATGTAAAAGCTGACAACGCACCATCGAGTGCAATGGAAAAAGAAAAGAAGGAGAAGCTCAAAAGTCGTTCCCAAGGGAATGCAGAGCTTACAGCGAAAAATAAACGTTGATTCCGCCGAAAGTAAAAGGCGAAGAAGCTCCTAAGGGAGGCTTACAGCGAAAAATAAACGCTGATTCCGCCGAAAGTAAAAGGCGAAGAAGCTCCTAAGGGAGGCTTACAGCGAAAAGTCAGTGCTGATACACCGAAAAGTAAACGGTGAAGCCGAAAAATAAACGGCAAAAAGATTTGAGTCATTCTCAAGGGAATGAGGGCTATGATTATGGTTTTTTGGATGTACATTCAAATAATCATTTGCACAATGCATTACATCATGACATTTGCATTCATAAACATTCATTTAGACATATATTGGATCATCATCATCGTATCATACAGAAAAGGCAGATGCTTCGGCTATGAGGAAAAACTTCGGAGAAAGAGGAAATTTTCATGCTTCGTTGTGTACGAAAAGAAGGGAAGGTGTTTTTCGCCTTCGGCTCAAAAGTAAAGTTTCGTTCACAGCAAAGCAGATTGTACACGGATAAAGGAGAAAAGATATATTACAAGGTATGCACAAATTTACATAAGTTTTTTCCACAATTATATTACAAAGATCTCTTCAGAATTTTTGCAGGAAAGTCTTTTACAACAACTGTTAAGCTTCAGCCCGTCATTCTTCAGCTTCATCATCCTGCACATATTAAAGCAGAATAAGAAAGGTGCAAATTTCAAGGAGAAGGTGAAAGTAACAAGTATAAGTTTCTCACCGGCTTAAGGTGGCTCCGAGCTTCGTCACCAGCCATTTTTCGCCCGCCATTTACCCAAATCTGAGTCATAAATCTATTTCCAATGCTTCGGGCTAGGCTTGGGATGTCAACCAAATCTGCTGGTGACAAGCTGAAGTTTGGCCTATTTACAATTTTTTCGTGCGTACAGCCGCCTTCAGAAAAGCGGTGGTTGTGCCTCGAGAAGCTAGCAGGGCGCAGAAGTCAGCATGCCCAGCAATAACTTTGTCAAGTGCATCAACCTCGCCTTCAATGTATTCTAGGGTGCTAGGCAGGTTCTCAGCTGAAGGTGTAAATGTATCAGAGCTGGCTCCAATTGAGTGAAACACATCCTTCAGCCGCTGCACGCATCGGCTGCCAAAATTTAAGCATTTCTCCTGAAGCTCCTTCAATGATTTTTGCAAATTTGAATTCTTCTCGATTTCGGTCTTAAGACTTGTTTCGAGGTTCTTCTTTTCCTGCTCAGATTTTTCTGACTTTTTGAGTAATTCATTGTTTAACCTGTTATTTTCGGCTTGGGCTTCAGCCAATGAACCTTCCATAGAATGAATGACGAAGTCCTTCTTTTCCAAGGCAGCTTCATGATCTTTAACTTTGATTTTAAGATCTTGAACAACGGAGTCTTTTTCCTTCAGAGCAGCTTCGTAATTTTTGACTTTGTTTTCTAGATCTTTGATAGTAGCTTCGTTCTTTTCATCCTCAAGATCTTGTTGCATTCTCAGCACTTTACTTAGAAGTATACTCTACCAAAACAACCTTCGTCAGAAAGCAACTTAATTCAAAATAAAAAATATATAATAATAATAAATCGAGACTTTTTTACCTTGAAATTAGCATAGAGCAAGCTACCGGCGATATGCTGTCGCTGGTATCTACAGAGGCCCGCTTCCATCTTCGGCAGGCCAACACTTTTGGAGAAGGTCCTAACAACCTTGGCCTCGGTTCGGTTTCGAAGGCATCTCAACTTCCCTTCATTGACTCCACCAAATAGCAGAGACCCTGGTTTGTATCCACGGGATATAGCATATTTCTTCAACTCTTCTTTTTCAGCGTCTGACAACTCTTGTCCAAGTATATCTTGAAAATTAAAATCTTCTTTTTCCAAAATGTCTTCAATCTGCTCTTTTCCTTTTTCTGTTGCCGTGTTCACTGTAACCACAGCAGTTTCTTCTTCAGCCATTATCAGAAGCATGTTGTCAATATCTTCAAGTATAGTTTCCAGGTTAGGATCTTCGTTGGTCCTGGTTTCGGCCCCGGTGGCTTCGGCTCCGGTGGTTTCGGCTCCGGTGGCTTCGGCTCCTCCGGTTTCGGCTCCGGCGGTTTCGGCTCCGATGGCTGTGGGATCGGCAGTGACAATTTTTGACGCCGAGGTCGGTGGCGGTGTCTGATGAATGACATCAGCCACTTGGATAATTCTTCATTTTTTCGGCTTTGTGGGACTTTCTGCTGCCGAAGCTTCTTTGCCCTTCTGAAAAAACTTCGTCAGTTCTGGCGTCAGCGGGCTTAGCTTGACAGGCAAAGGTTCAGTCATTACCTTCAGAATCTCTTCCACTTCGGCAGCAGAAGGTGTCAAAGGAGCTTCCTCCTCCTGGGCCGACGTCTTTGGTTTTGGAGATGCAGGTTTTGGAGATGTATCTTTTCTTTTCCTTGAAACAGCTACCCTCGGTCCAGGGCTCAGTTTTTTAGAAATTTCTTTTTCCTTTTTGGCCAATTTGGTGCTTTCTTTGTCCAGGGCGCTGGCAATCCTCTTTCTCTTAGGGCCTTCGGCATCTCCGCCCAGTTGCTCGTAATCAGGGTAATCAAAATTCAAAGCATCGAGCACACGATTCAATCTTCGCTTCGGACGAGTGCCGAAGGCTGCAGTCATCAGTTGATCTTCTTTCTTAGAGTAATTTTCGAGGATATCGTTGCACATAATCTCGATTGTGTCCAGCCACTCTTGGCAGGGCTTTTTAAAGTGTTTTTTAAACTTGTAGTAATACGGCAATCGAACAAATTCTCCCTTTTTCTTTTCTCCCTCCAGCTTCGGCATCTCCCAATCCCTCATTGTTAGAAACACTTTAAAAGCCAAAAATTCCTGCACCAAGTCTCTAGTGCCAATATGATCTGAAATCACGCAAAATTCAGCCAAAGCAATTTGGCTCAGGCTTCCACTTATCATGTTGCATTGGGGCCTCGTTTCTCCGAAGGTTAGCTCTAGTGGACTCTGGACCAATTTATCTTCATCTTTATCAACTTTAACATAAAACCACTCAGATTTCCATCCGGCTGGCCATTTGCTTCGGTAGCTTATCACTGGAAACTTCGAAGTTTTGCGATAAGCAAAGTTGTAACATCCAAAATTCTCATGAAGACCATCTCCTCTGGCTTTAGTCTGATAGTGTAGTTCATGGACTCGACAGAAGCCTTCACCGAACGGTTTCACTCCCTGGCTACAAAGGGCCCAAATATAAACACTTAATTTAACAATAGCGTTAGGGTCAGCTGATGAAGGTAAACCCCAAACTTCTTCAACACATCAGCAATCATCCCATTCAAAGGAAATCTTAATCCTGCTTTAAAGAAGCTTTTGAACACAACCACTTCATCCTTTTCCGGCTTCAGAGTAATCTCCTCCTCGCCAAAACGAACCAGCTCCTTTTTTGTTTCACTAAAGTAGCCCAGCTTCACCATTTTTGGAAGATCAGCTTCAGAGATGGTGGACTTTCCAAAGTCCAAATGACTAGGTTTGCTTGGCATCCCGCAGTTGTACTCATCTTCGGAACCAACTTCTTCAACATCAGCTTGCGTTGCTTCGGCAGCCGGTGTGTCTTCTGGTGGAACCAGCCCGGAACGCCTCATCGCTTCAGAAATCGGAACAGTTTCAACGGCTTCGGTCTCGTCTCCATCACGCTCAACCCTAGCAGTGGAGCGTATTCTGGCCATTTGATTTTAAATTTCCTTGAAAAAAATCTTTGGAAGTCAATAACCTTTTTTCCGAAGCTATCCTCGTGACGAAGCACAAACCAAGCTGGAGCTTCGTTTTGAATGCAAAAATCAAGCTTCGGCTATGGTTAAATTTTTGGCAGCAAAACAGTGCAATAGCAATGAATGCCGTGGTAACTTCACACCTACCTGTCTGTTTATATAGTGCTACAGGTAAGAAGGTGAATCGTCAGGATTTTTTCACCGGGCAAACAGTCACTCGCACCCACTGCACGGTGGGCCGCAAAAACCAAGAAGGTGAACCTGCATGGTAGGACCGCTCCGCGCTCGAAAACTGTATCGTTTCTCGTCAACGAGCTCAGGGAAGGCGTTTTTCGGACCTTCGGCTTCCCGAAGCCTAAGAGACTTTTTTCACAGATCAAGCTCGTTACGAAAAACGATCTAGCACCGCGAAGGGGCTACTGTTGGGACCATGCTTCGTCGCCGAAGGTCCTGCAGGAAGAAACAGCTTCGGCTAAAGCTGCTTATACATGATGACCGAAGCTACCACTCATGAAGCTTCGGTGTTATAGCATGCCCAAAAACGAAGGATCGAACCGACTTAAAGATAGAATGACCTTTTAGCCCATAAAGGTCTGAGTCATTGTTGTAAACTTTTATAAGGGGCATGATTGTAATTCCTTACAGGCTGTGTCCTATGTATATAAATAGTGAACAATATTCCTTTACTGTTCAGGCATTCCTGTAATTGCAAACGCATTGCCCGGGAATTGTTATCTGTCAAGGAGAAGGTATAAATGTACTTAAACTCTATGTTCTAACATTTTTATGTTCATATAATAAAATATGTGAATGATGTTACTTATTTCTGATACATCTATCTTTAATGTCTCATGTTTTATATATTATTTCATATTATTTTGTAAGTTCAATCACGAAGGCATGACCTTCGTGATACTTCACTCATGGTCTTCGTCCGAAGTTCATTAAATCCTTGGGGAAATAATGCTTCAGCGGACGAAGGACATTAATATTTAACATTTTTATGTTGCCTTGTTCTTAATTCATAGCATTTGATAACAAGTCTCCAACAGTCTCTTTAACCAAATGGGGCCTAATACATTGAAGAGGCAAATATTTTACCGATTCCTTCAAAAAAAAAGAACAGGAGAACAAACTCAAGGATGGCTTGGCTTGGTTTCCTCTCGCTTGCCATCTGCCGCTCGCTTGTCCAGATGCAGGAACCATTTATCATTTTTTATGAGCAATACCACAAAGCATTTTGAAATCTTAAAAAACGAGTAGCGTCTTTGGAAGGAGACCTTCGACAGACATAGGCCCTGTTTGTTTCAACTTCTTCCAGCTTCTGGCCACCAAAAGCTGTTGTGGATTGCCAAACACTCAGCTTTTCAGCCAGCTTGTATAAAATTCGTTGGGCAAAAACCATCCAAAATCAACATAAACACATAATCGGTTGAGTAGTTGTAATAGTAGGAATCCGTCACTTTCTAGATCTTGAGCCTTATGAACAACTTTATCTTCCTTCACACGTAATCGTAATGATACTCAGATTCTTTCCACAACCAGATTCTCGCCACAGCCAGATTTTTAGAAAAGCTGGTCAGAAAAAAACCGAACCAAACAGGCCCATAGGTTCATACAATTTGTGCATGATTGCTTCTTCTACCTGTAAATTAGTATGCACACATATCAATCTTCTAGATGACCATCTGTACTTAAAAGCTCGTACAATCTAGTGGCATACCTAAAGCTTATGCGACTCGTGAGACATTTTCGGTATGTTCCCATCAGTGCTTCATTTTATGAGTACGGATCAATACACTGTATTGGATATTTTTGTCTGTAACAAGATATACATCATATTGCATTGACATTCTTAACAGCCTAGAGTCTGAAATTTATAAATATAAAAGATTACTAAAGTTTTGCAATTAACATGAGCTACCCTTAGTTTACATATGGAAAATTAGAGGTACGCAAATACATGTGGATGGTAAGATGCAACTTATGGTGCAATATATACTGTGTCAGAATGTGCAGATTAGGACAGATTGTGTGTGTTTATTAAGAAATCCACATATCAGAATGGCATGGTTTAAAAATAAAAGGAGTTATTTCAGCTAACCTTAGTTTATCTTATAGAAGATATTGCTTCACATGGTACGTTTCAAATAATCAGCATCAACCCAACATAATGCTAAATATTAATTCACAACATTATGGAGCACAAAAAGGCATGGGCCAGAACAAACCTATGATGATGCATTTCATGAGAAGCAAATTCAGATTGGTCTTAGCATGCAGGTTTACATGTTCAAAATTAGAGGTACGCTACAAATTAATCATGACATATAGTATTGTCGTACTTGATACCACTAATTCATTTGGGTACTCGCTAATTCATTTGCTTCTTTGCTGGAAGCATAATGAATTGACTCGACACAACATTTTCTTCTTTGCTGTGCAGTTGTCATCGAAGCACAATGAGTGATACGAGGAAGTTAGGCAAGAGTTGAAGTCATCACAACCTGATGACCCACATATTGTGGTTCTCAAACACAATGTTTGAGTGAAGGGTCTCGTCCAGAGCTTTAGATCTAGTTCTAAAAACGTTAAACAAAGGACACTACAATATTATCCTCTCCCTAGTGGAAACCAACAAATATTATTCAAGTTTGATATCCTTATGAGAAACACTTCCAATGCCAGAATCTCGCTCTTTGCCGAGTTCCAAATAATTTGCCGAGTTTTCTTTTGCGGGCACTCGGCGAAAAAGTTCTTTGTCGAGTGCCAAACAAAAAAAAACTCGGTAAACTAACACTCGGCAAAGAGCTTCATTACCGAGTGTTTTATTTTTGATATTCGACAAAGAGCTTCTTTGTCGAGTGTTTTATTTTTGACACTCGGCAAAAAGTAATTTAAAAATTGTATTTTGAAGCAGTAAATTAATTCAGATGAAAAAGTTTTCAACTACAAATTTGTATAACTCATTAAGATGCATAATTTATATTTTGGTCATTTCTTCATATGACAAAATAAAAATAAATTTGTCCATAAAAACTATATCTCTCTTGTAGTTTATAAAACTACAAGAAAAATGTATAAGATACGTGAATAAATGTTAGAACTTAGCGTGAATAATCTTAGAAAGATGTATAAGAATTGTGAATAAGGCAGAGACCATATGTGGTGGCGTACCGTCACGTTGATGGAGACTTCCCGGCACCCCTTCGGTATATAGCGCATGATCGTCCTGTCGTGACTGATGTGGGTTAATAGTACCAAATTGGGGCCTCTGCCTCGCTGAGTTGCTCGATAGGGACTTGGTCGAGGCCTTCGCCTTGCGGAGTTGCTTGATAGGGACTTGGTCAAGACCTCCGCATCGCTGAGTTGTTGCTTGGCATGGACTTGGTCGGGGTTTCTGCCTCGCTGAGTTGCTCAGCCTAGACTTGGTCGGGACCTCCGACTCACTGAGTTGCTCGGCAAGGACTTGGTCAGAACCTCCGCCTCGCTAAGTTGCTCGACAGGGGCTTGGTCGGGACCTCCGCCTTACTGAGTTGCTTGGCAGGGACTTGGTCGGGACCTCTGCCTCCCTGAGTTGCTTGGTAGTGAATTTGGTCGGCAAGTGGGCCGTCGAGAGTCTTGGGCCTACTTCGGGCACCTGATTCCTCGGTACCTGACAGCAGCCCCCGAGCCTTCATGTAAGTTTTTAGAGTTGCGTAGAGGCTTTCATTGGGAACTAAAGTTTTGGGTGTGTGTAAGCGCATCTGCTAGATGTTCCCCCGAGCCTCCAAGTTATCCGTAAGGATTGCTTGGGGGTTTATTTGGTATATATTCACAGTTTTGGGACGGACCCTTCTTGCTATGGTTGCCATGGTTCCTGGCTCTTGTCGAGGACCAAATTCCTTGGTGCACACAAGCACATTTGCTAGATGTAGCCCCCGAGTAATCCATAAGGATTGCTCGAGGGTTTATTCAGTATATTCATAGTTTTGGGATGAACCCTTTTTTGTGATGGTCGCCACAGTTCTTGGCTTGTGCTGAGCGTATGTCCTTTTAGTGCCGGAGCTGAGCATAGCTTTCAAGGATGGGCCCTCGAATTGGTTGCCTTTGGGGGCTGATTTTTGTTTTGCACGCACCCCCTCGGAAGACCTTTTAGGGTTCTTTTGAGGGGAGGTTTGTCCTCCACCGACCTAGTCGGCGCGGGGAAGGAGGTCGTCGAGCTACAAATGGGTTATTCAAGTGAGATCTGACCACCCTCCAGTAGGGTTTAGTCTTGGCGATTGGTCTCACTAGGGGCTCGGCCTGCTGGGGGCCACTACACCAAAATCATACACTTCCTATGGTTTTTTAACTTCCTACAGCTTTTATAACAAACCCTAGGAAATAAATAACTTCCGAGAGGCAACTGGTAGCTCTAGGAAATAAACATAACTTCCTACGGTATTTTATAAAAGCTGTAGGAAGTTAGCTTTCACATGCTGACCCTTGTGTTTGGTCAAACGAGCCGCTAACTTCCTACAACCGCCTCTAGGAAGTTAGCATGGGCAACTAACTTCCTACGGTCTCCTCTAGGAAGTTAGCTTTCAACGTTTGACCAGTCAAACGAAAAGCTAACTTCCTACAGCCTGCTCTAGAAAGTAAGATTCTCCTGCTAACTTCCTACGACTTCCTCTAGGAAGTTAGCTTTCAGTTGTTGATCCGCGGGTGCGGTCAAACGAGCTGCTAACTTCCTACGGCCACCTCTAAGAAGTTAGCTGCCCATGCTAACTTCCTACGGCCTCCTCTAGGAAGTTAGCTTTCAGCTTTTGACCAGTCAAATGAAAAGCTAACTTCCTATGGCCTCCTCTAGGAAGTTGGCTTTCAGCTTTTGACCAGTCAAACGAAAAGCTAACTTCCTACGGTCTGCTCTAGGAAGTTAATTAACTTCCTAGAGTACATGTACAACCTCAAGGAAGTTAAGTAACTTCCTACGGCTTTACTCTAGGAAGTTATATTTTTTATCTTAACCACTTGTCTCACGGGCTTCTCTCTCACATCTTCTTTTCCTTTCCTTTCCTCTCCTCTCTCACAGGCTTCTCTCTCACATCTCGTCATGCCGCATTGTCCCACGCGTCCCTCCATCCGTGGTCTCACCGGCGACCCCCTCAGCGCAGCATCTTGCCCGGCCTGCTGTCCTCCGCGTGCCTTGGCCCCATCGTCGCCCGAGCTGCATCTCCCGCACCCTCGTCGCCCGAGCCGCCACCGTGCCTTGGCCCCACAAGCCATCGTGCCTAGCCCAGTGTGCAGCCGTGCTCCTAGTCCGTCATCGTGCCTTGGCCTTACGTGCCGCTGTGCCTGGCTTGCGCCTGCCTGTATTCGCCAACCGCTACGGCGAGGACTAGTGGTTGCTTGAGATCAGCGCCGGTGGCCTCGTGAGCGCCCTCCTTGGTAATTCACAAATTTTATCTCCTCCTAAATAGCTAGTACCTTAGTTCATATGATTTTTTCTGTTGGTGAAGGTGTGAAGGATGTCGATGCCAAATGGATTGGCTAGGCGGGCGCTAACCTACCAGACTGATACACTGTTGCTCTTATTATTAGGCACTAGCATAGCTAAAATAATTCTTTTGACCTTGAGTTGTCTGGGTGCCTCTTCAATCTTCATGTTCAGAATAGCACTTGTTGTTCAGAATAGCTCATCGTCACTATGTTGTTTGCTTAAATGTCTATAGAATTTAGTGGTCAGGTAGAGTGAGGAGGATTGTGCAATTATATTGTAAGCAGTAACTGTCTAGCTGGTGGTGAGCATCATTGAAACTCTATCCCTTCAGGAACGATCGTGGATAGGGGATGCTGAACCTGGTAGCTGGCCTTCTAGAGAGCACAACTACAATTAGCAGCGTACGCATGCATTCGCATCCACAGCTGTAGAACTGGCACAACTTTTTTGGGGACATAGGGGCCATGTAGCACAGTACTAGGAGACTGACAAGGGTGCTGTTGTTTCAGGGCTCTAGGCAACCGTTTGTCATGGAGATAGTGAAAGCTGACGATGCTGCAAAACTAGGTACCTCCCCTAATCATGCCTATGAAATACTAGTACTTAGCATTGGGATGAAAATAAAATTAATAAGAATGATTATCTGTTTGGCTTACATTCATGTAAATGAAATTTGGTGTAATTGAGTTTTTTCTTGTCAATTATAAAGTTACTATCTGATCAGTGTATAATTCATCATTTTTTAGGGTCAAACAGCCAAATGCTCGTATATTTATAAGCTCCCAACGTAGTTTTAGAATATGAAATCAGGTGACGCTTCTATTATGTTTCTGTGACGTAATACGACGAGAAGGCTTTTCAGTTATCTCTTTACCAAACTTCACTCATGTGGGAGCGTCTGACACTGGGTCTATTCTTAATTTTCTACAAATTTTCAAGAAATGTATTCTAGACAGACTAGGATAAAAATCATGTTACATATAATGCTAATGACTTTTGTGTTATTTTGGGCGTGTTATGCATAAAATGTAGAAATTGTAGTTTGGATCAGTGATAAAAGGAACTCGTTATGGTTAGTAATTATATCTCTACTTCTTATTTTTCTGCAGGTTTGATATCAGGTAAACATCTGCTATTCGACACTTTTGTACAGGTAAGCAGAAAGGAGCAGGTCCTCATTTTTCATATGTGCAATGTTGCTTTCATGCTACACGAGAGGGGTGAATGCTAGTTGTAAAACAATGGATTATTTGAAATAATGTAGATGAGATTTTCGCAACTGTTCTTATGTACTGCAATATTTAAAATAAACAGCCCTTGCAAGATGTTAGGGTCCTCCTAAAACATATGAATGACCATTGGATTAGTCTAACATTACTCTTTAGGCTTCCTGGACCATGTAAACAGTCTTTCACAAGTCCACGATGACTTTATTTAAAATATGGAGTTAGCACACACAGGTAGAGATAGCAATGGAGTGGTAGCTGTTAATTCTTGAACTATTGAATTTGGCAAGGACATCAGTTATTGAATTTGGCAAGCAAAGATTTATCCCCGATTTGGCAAGGACATGTTACAGGAATTTACATGCCACGTTCACAGGTGATATCCTAGAACTTTAGTTTTAAATGTTACCGGTGCCAGCTTCCAATGTTTATTATACTTGTTTGCATATTGATATATTTGTTCAAGTTCTTCAAGCTGATGGTGGTAAGTGTGCTACCTTCCTACTTTCAAGCTTATAGTCTTGTTTAAATGGAATTGTTTTGCGCAGGAGGTCTGCTTTTGGAAACATATATCTTCAGTGCTAATTTGGGACAAGCTCCTGCAAGGCAAGCTGCACTGGGCACAGGGATACCAAACACTGCTGTTTGTGCTTTTTATGATTGAGGAATACTTGAAGAAGCGTACTTGTGGTCTTTATCTTGTGCTGAGATGCATGTTCTTTACCTACCAAACATCAGGTATGCAAATTCATCATCATTTACTTGTTGCTAGTTATATTATGATGTAACTTAGCAAATATTATTTGTACATGTATATTAGACCCCTCCAGCTACCTTGCTGACGCATGAACGAGAAGACGGGTTAGACTTTGTCGAAACCCTCTTCGCTAGTGGAGGTATCGACCATCACTCGTCACTGTACCCCGATGGTGATCAACGATCGTGAGCTTCCATATTATGTGTTGTGATACTTGAGACTTTTATTATGACTAGGTATGAGATATTGTCTCTTATTAGTACGGGATGAGATGTGTGTTATTATGACTATGGATGAGACTTTTGTGATGTAATTGATGAGACTATGGATTTAAATATTGTTATGTGATTGTGTGTGAGATGTTTTATGTGAAAATATGTGTGCTATATAGTATTGATATATTTGTTATATTGTGGAATGTGGTGTAAAATAAAAATAAACAACATTTGTAATGCTGGTCAAATTAACTTCCTAGAGGCCAATTAGGCCGTAGGAAGTTAGCTAACTTCCTAGGTCTACAGTCAGTCGTAGCCAGCTAACTTTCTAGGGGCTACAGTTAACCACTTAACCGTAGGAAGTTAGTCGTAGGAAGTTAGTCAGCTGACGGCGCTGATGGCGTGAAGCTACTAACTTCCGAGAACCTACTAACTTCTGAGAGGCTCATTTGGCTGTAGGAAGTTAGCTAACTTCCTAGAGGGCTCTAGAAAGTTAAGCTAACTTCCGACAAAAAAATTTCGAGAGCCAAACTTCCGACGGGATGGCTTTACTTCCGAGAGTTTAGCTAACTTCTTAGAGTTTAGGGCTAACTTACTAGGGTTTAGGCTTTAGGAAGTTCACTATTTTGGTGTAGTGGGCATTTTAGTGAGTCATTCCTTATTGGACCCTGTATCGACTCTTTGGTCGGTCTTGGCCCGTCAAATAGGGGCCAGTGACCACCTCATCAACCGGGTTATCGCAAGGAAATGTGAGGTACGACCTTGGACATGAATACGAGCAAATGACCTATGGTTCTTTTGGATATTTGTGAGCTTGAAGTGGTGTTAAAAATTGGGATTCCTTAGGAAGTTTGGGACATATCTCAACAATTGCTTATGTCTACGGGTGGACCAGAGACGAACAATGGCAAATACAACATCAGACATCAGATTTTGGATGGATGCATATGGTTGAGCCAGTAATGAAACTGTACACAGAGGCAACTGATGGATCATATATTGAAACCAAAGAGAGCGCTTTGGTCTGGCATCACCAAGATGATGACCCTGGTTTTCGATCTTCACAAGCGAAAGAACTTCTAGACTATTTGAACAGTGTCCTGGCCAATGAACCAGTCCCTGTAAAGAGTGGCCAACATATTGTAGAAGTTAAGCCTCAAGTATTGAATTTCTCCAAAACAACATTTGTACTCTGCATGGTTAAAATTGACACTTATGTAGGGATGTTCACGTTTCCCACACCATGTGCAAAATAGTGTACCTATTAAGATTATCCTTCATAAGTATTTCTTCTCTTTACTTGACACTAACTCGAGTTAATTTACTATGAAGTCTATCGTTTACGCCATAGTACTATCATTCATCTCCCATGACATGTTATGATGGCAAGGAGAAATGATAAATATGAATTTGCATGTGCTTAAAATCCATAAAACTTATCTAAGTTATGTTTGCTATCGAATTTCTTCATCAAAGTCCTTGTCTGATTTTGTGTCGAAATTGATTTCTCTACTGCCAACAGAAATTTAGTTACTTGTTACCTCGAGTTTACCTCCATGCTTTTCTTTGATTTCAGGTTGTCAGCTATTGGGGGCCTTCGGCTTCCAAAGGTCCTCAAAAACATGATTTAACAATGTTTCTGGAAGTACAATGAATGAACAGGTACCTTCGGACTTAAGTTGAAACCACATCGTGAAGAAGCACGAGAAGGAGTACGAAGGATAGCGCAAAGCCGAAGCTGCGCGTAGGAGAGCTTCGGCATGATAGCAGAAAAAGGAAACCGACTTAAAGATGAAAAGGCTATTTAAACCTCGATGGACTACTACAGAGTTGTTAATAAATGTAAAGGGCATGAGTGTAATTTTACATGGGCTGCGTCCCGTGCCTATAAATAGATGAACAGTAACTCCGTACTGTTCACGTTGACTTGACATTGATCCTTGCGTCACGCTGGTACTTTCTTTCAAGTCGAAGGTACACTTGTAATCTAATATTGTTTCTATTTTTTTCATAGTAATGAAATAAAAATGAGATAACGACAATATATGACCACTTATATTATTTTTTATGCTTTATACGATTCTTTTTTCATCCTTATATGTTATGTTGACGAAGGAATATACTTCATTACCCTCGTCCTCCGAAAATCATTATATCCTAAGGGAAATAATGCTTCAAAGGACGAAGGGCTTTAATGTTTAACATTTTTCTGTGTTGCCTTGTTCTTAACTCATAGCACTTGAGAACAAGTTCCCAACATTGGCGCCCACCTCCGGTGAACCCTTTTTTCGACCACCTTCAGCAAGCATCGACCTTCGTCATGCCACCAAAGAAAGCTTCAGCAACAGGGGCTGCCGTTCTGCAGCCGCTGGACCCGAACCAGGAGACCCTTTCCCTTCGAGAAGCCCGAAACCAGAAGAGGAATGCCACTAGTCCAACACCACAAGAGGATGAGTTGGACCAGGAAATCAAGAATATGGACATGCTCCATCAGCAGGTCTAGAAGAAGAAGGAGAAGATGGCTCAGATAGCTAACTTGCAAAGGTAGATTGACGAAGCTACCGAAGAAGTACGTCATCTTGCTCAAGATGAACAGAATCGAAGGCCATACCACAGAGAGTTGCACCAAGAGGGCTTCTTCAACGAGGATGACTGGTATGAGGATTTCCATCATGGAAATTTTGCTTTTGATGATGCTTCTCCTCTGTCAGCAAAACTACAGGCTACGCCCTGGCCCCCGTCCTACAAGCCACCCTAGCTCCCCATGTATGACGGACACTCAGATCCGAAGTAGTTTCTGATGAGCTACGAAGCAACTATATCTTCGTATGGTGGCAACACTGCTGTCATGGCAAAATCCTTCGTCATGGCAGTCAAAATGTTGCACAAACTTGGTACTCCTCTCTTCGGCCAGGAACAATCACATCATGGCAGAAGCTGAAGGACATGCTGATCACCAATTTTCAAGGGTTTCAGACGAAGCCGGTTACCGCTCAAGCCTTGTTCCAGTGCACGCAAGATCAAGAGGAATACCTCCAGGCCTATGTCCGAAGGTTGTTGCGCTTGAGGGCACAAGCGCCAACAGTGCCCAATGAAATTGTCATTGAGGCCATGATTAAGGGGCTTCGGCCAGGACCTTCAGCCCAGTACTTCGCCAGGAAACCCTCTCAAACCCTAGAGAAACTGCTTCAGAAAATGGATGAATACATCCGTGCTGACAATGATTTTCGACAGAGAAGGGAGGAAGCTTACAGGTTCTCCGAAATGACCAGGGGCTTCGGAGGGAGAATCCACCCTAGGCACGTCAGATCAATTCATTCCACTCAGAATGATGACAGGGGAAGTCAACAACAGAGGCCGCAATATTCTTCCTAGGCTTCGGGGCAGCAACAGAGCTATCCTCGGCCCCCAGCTCCAAGGGGCAGAGGTGCCAGGGGCTTCGGAGGAAGGTTTGGGGATCAGCACAGGAAAATTTATTGTCTATTCTGCAGTGAGGACAAGGGCCACACTACTAGGATGTGCCACATCACCATCCAGAAACAGAAAGAGATAGCAGAAGCTGCAGCCCAACAGAGTCAGCTGAAGCAGTATGTCGTACCACTCGTCGTACATTCCAGAGTACGTGGGTAACCATCCTGCAGTCTCTGTTGCTTCGGCAAGCCAACCTTAGGCATCTTGGCAACAGCCTCCACCCCCACCACCATTGCAACGAGGCCAGCAGCCAGAAGGGAGCCAGCACATCCATCAGCAACGAGACTTCAGAGAGGAGTCTGAAGCTCGCACAGTCAACAGTACTGTGCTAGAATCAAAGCACATCTATTAGAAGATATCCTACTTCTGAAATAGTTCTGGCATTCGTTATCATTTTTCTTTTTTAATAGAGAACAATCGTTAAAGGCTTAAATTTTTTCCTGTCATTTTCAATTCCTTGTAATAGCTTCGTTTTGGTCATAGTGGAAATATATCTCTTTTACAAACTCATGAAATCCAAAAAATTGGCAAAGCACGAAAGTTGCTCTTAAGAGGGAGCGGGGTTCATAATCACATTACAAGTTTTGTCGAAGCAATAGAAAGTCGTTCTAAGGAACGCAGTGTAAGTCTCCCGAAGCAACAAAAAGTTGTTCCTAAGGGAGCGCAGTGTAAGTTTTCTGCTCAAAAGTCGTTCCAAAGGGAATGCAGAGCTTACAGCGAAAAATAAACGCTGATTCCGCCAAAGTAAAAGGCGAAGCGCGAAAAGTCAACGCGAATACCGCTGAAGTAAAAGGCGAAGAAGCTCCTAAGGGAGGCTTACAGCGAAAAATAAACGCTGATTCCGTTGAAGTAAAAGGCGAAGAAGCTCCTAAGGGAGGCTTACAGCGAAAAATAAATGCTGATTCGGCACAAATAATATTTTTTGCATGGCATAACATCATTTTGCATAGCATAACATCATACATCATCTTGCATCAATGGCGCGAGAAGGGGATTCAATGTTGATCTTCGGGGATTGATTCGAAAAAGCAGTGCCAAGGCACAGCATAAGTATTGAAGAAGTATAGCTTCGTCAAACACTAAAATGAAAAGGTGATCTATTGCTTACGAAGCATAATGATTTTACGAAGATCGAATGTTTTTACGAAATACGGATGTTCTTCACAACGCATGAAAAGAAGGGAAGGTGTTTTTTCGCCGAAGACTCAAAAACGGTATGTATGTAAGGTTTCATGCGTCGTAAAGAATTCAGTTACAAGCAGCTCAAATGTTGCATTCAAAATTATAAAAATACTACGCACTTTGTTCAGCAAATATTATATTACAAATGTTTTTACAATAGAAGCTATTCTTCTTTTAAAACTGCTTCTGCAGCTTCATTCAGCAGTCGATTAACAGCTTCGTTCAGAATAGCTTCGGCCACTTTGGTAACTTCATCTTCTTTTTCTGCTTCGGGGTTGGCCGTCAACTCGAGGGGCTCTGAAGGAGGAGATAGTTCAGCTGCGATATAAAACGTAAATAAGTCCGAAGTCGCAAAATTAGTAAATAAAGTTAAAAAGTTATTAAGTAATACCTATTCGCCTCTCAAGTTCCGCTGCTTTCTCAGCTGCCTTCGTCGCTTCTTTTGAATCATGGGAATCTTTTTCACTCTTTTTTATCATTTCATGCGCCATCCCTCGGCTGCCATTCTCCCAGATGTCAGTAAAGAATTTTCTGCCAATTAAGCTTGCTTCGGCCGAGGGATCTTTTGTATCTTCAATAGATAAAGTGGCTTCGGCTTGAGCCAAAGTTTTCACATGGTCGCAGCCTGATTTCTCTAAAATAGCTGCGATTTCTCTAGCACCCGAGAAAGCGCAGATATCCCCGCGGCCACTCAAAACTTCTTCAAAAGCTTCAGCTTCGTTATTGATCCAATCAATTGGTCCTTCAGGATCACCCCTTACGAAGTTGTCTTCGTTAGAAAATGCGCCAACATTGGCGAAACTAGTTTTTATTTTCTTAACACACTCTATAGATTTTTCATAGCACCTCTCCTTGGATGCACGAAGTTCATCAACTGTTTTTTGTAAGTGGTTCCTCCAATATATACTAATATCTCGTTTAGCCTCTGCAACACCGCATTTTTCTTTAACTTCGAATAGTTGTTTCCGAAGATCTTCGATTTCGTATTTTTGAGCTTCAGCTTGGGCTCTGGAAGCAGCTTCGTCTTCCCTTATTTTGTTCAACAATGAGTGTAATATTTTGTCTTTTTCAAGACCTTCGTTCCTTAGTTCGATCACTTCGGAACGAAGGTTGTTCAAGGCTATGGTATACCCTTCATCTTCGGCACTTTTTTGTGCCCTAAGGGCGTTGCTAAGAATAAGGCCCTGCAAAAAATGCGGTATTAAGTGTAAGTAAATGGAAGATTTTGTCTTTAAATACAAAAATCTAACTTTCTCACTTTTAAGCTATTGTATGCTAAGCTGTCGGCCAACTCATCTTTTGATAACACTGAGAGCCCATCTTCTAGTGTAGGGAAACCGAAGCTCTTGCCCATCTCTCGGCAGACACAGATCTCTTTACTGTCTGGGAGACAATACAAGAAGTCTTCTTCCCCGCTGCCGTTGAATACCAGGGCCCCCTTTGGATATTTCAATCTTTGAGCATAGAGTTGAGCCTCTTGCTTTTCTTTTTCAGATAATCTTTTTCCCGAAGCATGTCGTATAATATAATCAGTAGCTTCAGATGATGCTTCGGGAATAGGAATGGCGGCTTTTCCAGTCAGAATTGCTTCTGCAGCTTCCTTCTCTGTCTTTTCTCCGATTTCCAAGGATTTCTCCTTGGCGGGCTCTGAAGGCCCAGCTTCGGTCTCGACTTGGACCTTGGCGGCTTCGGCCTCAATGTGTGTTTCTAAAGCTTCGGCAGCCTTCTTCGGAGTAGAGCTTGAAGTTTTTATCGTTTCTTGCACATCTAACACATTGACCATTCTCCTCCTCCTGGGGGTCGTCGAGATATCCTTTTGTGCCTTCGGCATTGTCACCTCTGCCGAAGGACTCATTACTTCCAATATTCTCGTTTTCTCAACCTTTATCTCTTCAATGTTAATGGCCTTCGGCTCATCTGATTTGGCTGATGATGCCTTTGGCGATACAGACGGTTCAATTTTCTGCGTAGTCGTAGGTTTCTTGCCTTCGGTCACCGAAGAGGTCTCAACGCCAAATTCAGGCACTACAGCCGGTTCAATATAGCATGGTCGATGAGTAAGGACCTTCACCCTTTTCCTCTTCGGCGTGGGCTCGCTCGGAGCAGCTGAAGCAACATCTCTCCCGGAACCTCCACTTTTTCTTTTTTGCCCCCGGGGCGGATAACGGTAGTCAGGATACATGAACCCAATGGCATCAAAAACTCTATTTAGTCTCTTCTTTTTCCGATTCCCGAAGCCCGCAGATAATGCGTTATCTTCTGCTCTGGAGTATAGCCCAAGCAGATCATCGCTTGTAGCTTCGACGCTTTTCAGCTAGTCGTCGTCTGGCTCGATAAACTGGTCTATAAACCTGAAGGTATATTTTAGTCGAACCAAACCACCTTCGTGGGGATTGCTAATGGATTCTTTTGGCATTTCCCAGTCGGCTAACAATGGCCATATCCTGTAAGCCACGTGCTCTTGAACTAAGTCCCTTGTCCCGATGAAAGAGCAGACTAAGCCAAAGGCCTTGCAACATTCTTCGGCCGCTTCATCAATTGCTACCTTCAGTTTTTGGAGCCCGAAGCGTTGCAAGATAGGGCGCATAATTATATCTTTAATGTTTTCTCGTGCCTTTAAATCATTTTTTACATAAAACCATTCTTTCGTCCAGTCTCCGGGCCATCTCTTCCGAAAGGTCGGTACTGGGGAGCTTGAGCCAGAACGAGCAACGAAGCTATAGCAGCCGAAATTATTATGATACTGTTCTTTACCCCAGGGCTTCGTCTCATATAACAGTTCGTGCATACTTTTTGCATTCGGTTCCAAGCCTTGACTCCTTAAAGCCCACACGAAGATTCCCATTCTTATGATAGCTTCGGGGGTAATCTGGTGGAGGTAAATCTGAAATATCTTCAAAACTTCGATTACGAAGCTGCTCAGAGGAAGCCGAAGCCCAGCCTTCAAAAAGCTTCGGAAGATCACGACTTCATTCTCCTCTGGAGTAGGACAAGTCTTCTCTCCATCGTCAGCCCTCACAACAGACATATCCCAAAAGTATCTCCCCCTCATGTTGTCAAGATGACTTTGTTTAATAGTTGATTTTCCAAAAACTGCATGGCTCGGTCGCCAGGGTCGATCTTCGGAGATTTCCTCGCCGCTCTCCACATCATAGCTGTCACTATCACTAGTGTCTTCAGACAAACCCTCCAAAGTTTCCCTAGCAATCTTCTCTGCATTTGTCCTTGCTATCGATTCAATAAAGCCAAGATTCATCTCCTCAGAAAGGCTCAGCTTCGGTTCAGCGATAGCTTTCTTATCCTCAGACATCTTCGAAAGTGCTGAGAAAAGTGCTCTCAAAGCCGAAGCTTAAAAATTTAAAAAATCTAGGCAAGTGTTGATGCGCAAGAGCTAAAAATTGAGTAAGTAAGAGCAGATGGCAAGAGAGCGTGCCAAATGAGCTCGTGGTGCGCTCTTATTTATACGCCTGGTGCGTTGCGTGCTGGAGGGCCCGCTTGTCAGTGGCTGTTGCTATTCTAGCAAAGGGAAGGTGTTTTTTTCGGACCTTCGGCTCAGGGCCTTCGTCCTTGTCGCAATCTAAATTTATCATTTTAACAAATTAATATTGCGAGGGGCTACTGTTGGGGGCCTTCGGTTTCCGAAGGTCCTCAAAAACATGATTTAACAATATTTCTGGAAGTACAATGCATGAACAGGTACCTTCGGACTTAAGTTGAAACCACAGCGTGAAGAAGCACGAGAAGGAGTACGAAGGATAGCGCAAAGCCGAAGCTGTGCGCAGGAGAGCTTCGGCATGATAGCAGAAAAAGGAAACCGACTTAAAGATGAAAAGGCTATTTAAACCTCGATGGACTACTACAGAGTTGTTAATAAATGTAAAGGGCATGAGTGTAATTTTACATGGGCTGCGTTCCGTACCTATAAATAGATGAACAGTAACTCCGTACTGTTCACGTTGACTTGACATTGATCCTTGCGTCACGCTGGTACTTTCTTTCAAGTCGAAGGTACATTTGTAATCTAATATTGTTTCTATTTTTTCATAGTAATGAAATAAAAATGAGATAACGACAATATATGACCACTTATATTATTTTTTATGCTTTATACGATTCTTTTTTCATCCTTATATGTTATGTTGACGAAGGAATATACTTCATTATCCTCGTCCTTCGAAAATCATTATATCCTAAGGGAAATAATGCTTCGAAGGACGAAGAGCTTTAATGTTTAATATTTTTCTGTGTTGCCTTATTCTTAACTCATAGCACTTGAGAACAAGTTCCCAACATCAGCAAAGGTTTTCTTGCCGAGAAGATACTTTCAACTCTCACCGAGAAAGGAAGGCAAGCAGATTTCGTTTTGGGTATTGGTGACGATAGATCAGACGAAGATATGTTTGAATAGATAGCTGATAGTATGAGGAGGAGCATGGTTGACCCCCAAACCTCGTTCTATGCCTGCACAGTGGGGCAGAAACCAAGGAAGGCCATTTACTATTTGGACGACACTAATGAGGTTTTAAACATGATCGAAGCGCTTGCCGATGCATCAGAGGAGGCTGGTTCTGCTTCACCGGAAGCAACGGATGGACCATTACCCTGGAGGAAGCGTGAAACGTTGAGGGCTAGTTTGGGAGTCCAAAACCTGGATGGAATTAGAGGAGCGAAAACTCACTTATTTAAAATTGAATAAGGAGGAAATTTTAGACCCTCCAATTCGTTCCAGTTCTGTGGTTCCCAAACTAGCTCTGATGTGAAAGTGCCACCATCAGACTAAAACTGAAGCTGATTTCAGCCAGGACTGAAACATGCCTGTTTGGAACGGATTATGAGCTTCTAGCGGGGAAAAGCTAGTTTTCGATATCAAACACCAAGATTTTCCAGCTGATTCTTCTGGAAGCACTTTTTTACCACGCCGTTTCAATGTGGGTGGAGAATCGGTTCCATGGCCGCGTCGCGAGGAAGCTACTTGTTCCCGTGATACCTGTTCGCATTCTACTCGCCCGCAACCACTAGCCAGGTTCGAAAGGTTCGATTCGTTAATATCCTTGTGATCCTATTGTTTCGGTGTGCTTTTGTTTAATTGATTCCCTTCAGTTCGAGTTGAGTTACAACTTTTTACTTATGTTCATTCTTCGTGGCTGAGGGACATCATTTCATGTCATTTTATTTTCTATCTGTTAGAAATATAGGTATTTCTCATATCATTTTAATTCCATAAATTAACATTATGATGATAACATATAAAAGATGATTAATCATAGAAATCATGATATCAAATATATCTATAACAATATGGATTATGAGAACATAAAACATATGAATCATATAAATATAATATGCATATATAAACTGACGGAACAGTTGAAAATAAACAGATACCAACATAAACATTATGACTGTAAAATTAAAACAAATAGATATGGTATTTTAATAGTATGAACAGGCATTACAAATATCATTATATGATATGACAGAACAGTTTGGATAATTCTATGGCTACATACGAAACAACAGAGATGAACATATGAAACATATATAATCTGCAGAATGTAAAACAGTAAGGTACTGAATTGATCATACCCTCCCATGCGCTCCGAGGATCCTGATCCCTGTCCAACTTCTCTTGTCATCCGTACAAAATGAAGATGCCAGGAACTAGTGATGAAGACAACGACGGACGTTGGGTAGTCGCGTGGACGCTCCTCAAAAACCTAATTGCTGATCCCCCGTGCAAGGTCTCGAACAGCAAGGGCTTCGGAGGCACCTGCCCTCTCGCTGAAAGGTTTTTAACCCGGAGTTGAAACTCCCGCGGTTAATGAGTGTTAAAAATCAACACAACCACGCCACACCCTCGCACCACCTGCCACGCCACGTCACGCCCGAGCCCAGCCCAGCCGGTGGCGGCGCGCGTGTGGCACGCTCTTGTCCGTTTCTTGACTTCTCAAATTAAGTGTAATAATTCTCACCATATAAATCAAGCCAACTACTCTTGGACTTCCAATATGGTACTATTGGTATTCTCCACCATTACACACCATAGAGTTTATTGAATAAATGGGCCAAGCCCATACTGTAATACCCAAAAGTGTAAATAAAGAAAATAGAGATGATTTCCTTATATGATTTGCCTCTATTATTTTGAACATGAGAATAACCACATTTAAAAAAATGAATAATTAAACAAATGACATATAAATAACCTGTGCATCATGCTGGAGTTTAAATGTTTGTGCATTCACTCATAGTGATAATGATAATAGAAATATGCTAATGACGAAAGAGGCATTTAACCTAATTTAGAAATTAAGATGTAGAGAAAAGAAGCAAAAATACCCTACAAAATAAAGAGAATAAATATACAAACAAATATATATACTTTTATTACAAGATTTGAAGTGGTACATTTGATACATGTGCAAGTTCACAACTAAATTTAAATTTAAAATTCAAAATCTAAAAATAAAAAGAAAAGAAAAGAAAAGAAGGAAATACAAAGGAAAACGGAAAGACTCCGGTTGGGCCAAAAGCTAGCTACAGCGGCCCACCTGACTGCCCTTTCCGCGCGCGTCGGCCCAACTATTGTCCACGACGCCGACCTGTAGACCCGCAATGCCAGCCACCCTGGGGTGCGCCGAACACACATGTATCGGTGCTGGTGGACCCAACCTGTCAGCCGTTGGTGGACTTCGTCATCGTGACCAACCTCGCCACTGCGCCCGCATGGCCTCTGCGGAAAGCACTCGCAGAACCCATCATAGCGCCGGGCATCTCGCGCCCTCAGCCCAGGTGTCCGCGCCTGACTCGATCATCGTCCCCGCGCGATTCGCGGTCGAGCTCAACGAACTCCGCCATGCGTGCAACCGATCGAACTAGGTGCCACCCGATCTCCCTTCTCCGGCTGCATAAACATTGGACCCCCCCCCCCACCGTACTGGCTAGCACCCATTTCGCTAGGGCCCCTGCACCACTTTGAACCGAGGGATTCCACCACCGTGAGAGGAGAAATCGCGAGGGCTGCCGCTGGTCGTGGGAGCTCTCTACTCGGGCGCCGTCGTTCGATCGTGTGGCAGACGGGTGCAAGCGCGGGGTGGTGCCGACGGTGTGGTTGGTTGTCTAGCGCTGCTTGTCCAGCGCGTGGGTTGCCGTCTCCCACCTAGGATCTCTGCACGGTCACTCGCGCTCGACCGAGCCGTGGTCTGGGGCGACCACATGGTGTGGGGACTGGACGTCGGAGTATGGAGCGTCGCTGTGATCCAAGCACCGCGGCCGGTCAACTCTGCTGCCATCGGCGGTGAGTTTCCCCTCCGCACTCTGTTGCATCTTCTATGTTGGTGCTCGGTGCGGCGATCTGGGAGCGGTCGAGGAGGATCCTATGCGCTGAACCGTAGGTAGAAGATGATGGCATGGCCATCGGTAGGAGGAAGAGGGGTTCCGGGCCGTCGATTTCGTGATAAACAACCACGATTAGATGAAGGGTTGTGATGGTGGGAGCCGTGGGATCGGAGATATGCGGTGGAGATTTGATCTTGCGTACCCCTTTGTCAAATGAATCTAAGCCGTAGGATGGTAGTTCGATGACCGAGATTAGATCCCATCCTCATAAAATCCTAGCCGCAAGATTTTAATCTGATGCCCCACGTTGCTTACCGGTTCATATCCGCGTGCATCTAATCCGGGTGCTTGGTTGTGGATCCAACGGCTGGTATTTCACCATACCCCTTCGCAGGGACAGTTTACTTAAGAGTCCTCGGGCTTTCTAGATTTTGAACCCGCCGTCCATATTCGCTATGCGCTGTGTCTTAGGAATCTTACCCTGAGACCCCTGATCTTTCTGGTAATTGAGGCCCGATCCAGAGCTATTTTAAATCAAATAAATGAATTAGAAATGGATTTTTAATATGAAAATAATTACTATAACTTGATAAATTCATAGAAAATCCATTTTTAGTCCAAATTACTTCATTCCAGTTTCTAAAATTTTGTAATTTTATTCTCTATCACCTAGAGTCTCTGTTTTGTCATGAAAATAGTAAGAAAATAATCTCTCACTTAATCCTATTTTAAGCACATAAAACCTTTGGAAATTCATAATTTAAAATCTATAACTCTAAAAATTATGATTCCTATTCCTAGGGTTGTATTTTAATGCGTAGATTATTGTTGTGTATTTTGTTTATATGTTTGGTGTGATGTTAATTTTCTCTATATACTGTGCTTGTTTGTATTGTGGCGAGCAGAAGAGCCTGTGACCGAGGATCCCGGTGAGCAGCAGATAGAAGTAGCTGAGCAGGGGCTCATTGAAGGCAAGTTGTGCCCTTGATCACTTTTGTTACCCAATAATGTTCTTTACTATCACTTATTCATGCATAGGTTTAATTTTGATGGGACCCAATAGGTAACCCTAGTTTGTTTATCATTTTCCCTTGTTTATCCCTGAATCAATTTGGGTAGTTATGCTATTGCTCTATATGGTTTTGGGATTAATATTTCATTACATCCATGTTCCAATTATTTTGTTATGTTATTTATATTCATGATAAGATCATTATGTTAATTAGAACATGGAGCGACCACCTGGAAAACAGTGCTACCACAAGGGTTTAATGGGACGCCCTTGGCTGATTAACTAGGAAAGCTAGTGGATGACTACCTTACCCGAAAGGGGCAAGGGCAGTAGGGGAGTGGTCAATGTAGGGAGGTCCTTGGGTTGATTTTGCTACGATGGCGGTCAAGCGAGGGATTCCTGCATTGGAGCTTCCTATAAACTGTAGCGGGTTTTCTAAAGCTAGTGGAACTTTGTAAAGGCCTCATAGTGTTACCCTGCCTCGCTTCCTTGGTAGAGGTGTATGGGATTCATGACCCCTTGATAGATGGGTAACACGGCTTGTGGGTAAAGATGCGCAACCTTTGCAGAGTGTAAAACTGGTATACTAGCCGTGCTCACAGTCATGAGCGGCTCGGACCCTCACATGATTAACTTATGAACCTAAACTTAATTTGTCATTTCATTGCATCTAGGATTATTTTACAATTACTTTTATTTATTATTTCTAAGGTTCAGTATTTACTTACACTTAGTAACTACTAATAAAATTTTGACCAACTTATAAAAGCAATGCTCAGCTTCAACCTTTATTTCATTGATCAGCCTTACACTTCATGAACTCCCACCTTTGGTGAGTTCATGCCACATTATTCCCCATAACTTGTTGAGCGATGAACATGTGTGAGCTCACTCTTGTTGTCTCACACCCCCCCCCCCACAGGAGAAGAACAGGTGGTCGAAGAGGAGCCGCCTAATACCGAGGCTTTCGACTTGATCTAGGTGGCGTCTCCCAGTCAGCTTTCTGGCGCCATGGATGGATATTAGATCCTGCTATATTTATCTTTTATTTTTTAAGACTTCCGCTATGTAATAAGTACTCTGATTATTGTGACATTTATCTCTATACACTCTGTTATTATATATGTTGTCTTCTTTGGCGCATGTATGAGATGCACCCGGCTTTGTTCCTTAAAGCCCGGGTGTGACAGAAGTGGTATCAGAGGAAATGTTGACTGTAGAACGAAACCTAGATAGAAATGGACAAACCCTTACCTACTTACCTTACTCTGATTCATTCTATACTTATCTTATCTTAATCCTGTCTCACCTTTTGCTGTCATACTCTGATTACTCTTATCTTTTCAACTCTAAGACAAGATGGATTTCACACCTTGGAATCCTACATTTATGAACTTTTTAAGAGATAGGAGACCTAAGACAAAATTAAAATTATTTTCTCTATTAAAAATGTTGGATGATTGTTCTGATGATAAATGCTTGATTTGCTTCTTTGATTGATTGAAACATTATAGTTGGGCATCTTAGCATGTACCACCATAAGGTAATGTATTAGCTTTAGTGGATAACACACTAATCTACTTAGCTAATAAATCCCCCGTAGTAACATTCCTTGTAATTACTCGCCTTGTCTACAATTCTTCCTTTCTTACCCTGTGTTTCTAACCCAGATGGACTACCCCTATAGTGTTAGAAGAGAGCACTATAGACGTGATCCTTGGTATGTCATAGTTAAGAAAGGCAAAGGCAGTATATACACTGTGCTAAGGGAACCTTAGAACTCACCAGTTCCAAAGAAGAAAGATTTGAAGTTGAAATTGCAGTAACTACCACCACCAGATTAGCGGCATTCTTAGTAGATGAGAAGTTTGTGGGTGGCAACATCCGTGCAGTTAGGGATTTTCCGGATGTCGTTCCAGAGGAGTTACCAGGGATGCCACCAGATAGGGAAGTTCAGTTTGTCATTGATCTCTTACCTAGGACTACTCCTACTTCCAAACGGTCATACATGATGTATGTACAAGAGTTAAAAGAACTTAAGGAGCAGTTAACAGAGTTACAAGAGGCTGGGTACATTCGTTCGGGTTCCTCACCTTGGGGTAGCGCCAGTTCTATTTATACAGAAAGAAGATGGAACGCAAGGGATGTGCGTGGATTATAGGTCCCTTAACAATGTCACTGTGAAGAACAAGTGTCCATTACCCCACATTGAGGATTTATTTAATCGGATGAGAGGTGCAAGGGTATTCTCGAAGATTGATCTCCGATCGGGTTACCACCAAATGAAGATTAGGCCATCAGATATTCCCAAGACGTATTTCTCGACCCGATATGGATTATATGAGTTCACTGTTATGTCGTTTGGATTAACCAATGCACCAGCCTATTTTATGGATCTAAAGAATAAAGTGTCATTCCTTGGACATATCATTTCTAATGGAGGGTTATTAGTGGATCCTACTAAGTTAAGGGGATAGTGGCATGGAGCATACCCACTATAGTTACGGAGATTTGGAGTTTCTTGGGACTTGCAAGATATTATCGAAGATTTAATGAAGGATTTTTCTAAGATTGCCAAGCCCATGACCTCGCTTCTGGAGAAGGGAAGAGCGTTCAAGTGGGATGAGAAGTGCCAAGACAGCTTTGATCAATTGAAGAAGGGATTGATGTCACCACCAGTGTTGGTTATGCCAGATCTACAGAAGGGATTTGATATTTATTGTGATGCATGTGGCCAAGGCTTGGGATGTGTGCTCATGCAAGAAGGACATGTGATTGCCTACGCGTCTCGTCAGTTGCGGAAATACGGATTGAACTACCCCACTCAAGGCTTAGAACTGGCAGCCGTATTGCATGCGCTTAAGATATGGAGACATTATATTATGGGAACCAAGTGTCAAGTGTATACGGATCATAAGAGTTTGAAGTATCACTCAGAAGGATCTCAACCTTAGGCAACATTGTTGGTTGGAGCTTATTAAGGATTATGATTTGGAAATTCACTATCACCCGGGCAAGGCGAATTTGGTTACAGATGCCTTGAGTCGAAAGGACATGTTCATTCAGCTGTTTTTGCCTAGCTACCCGATGAGATTGTTGAGGATTTCAGGAGACTTAACATGTGGATAGTTGCTCACACTGAAGGAGTTACTATTGATGTGGAATCTACTTTGGAACAAGAAATCCACAAAAGGACAAATTGGTGATGCTAAAATGCAAGAGATTAAGGATCTGATTACTGAAGGACGAGGTCCGGAATTCACGGAGGATGAGCAAGGCACTGTATGGTTCAAGGACAGGACATGTATTCCTGATATTGAAAGCCTTCGTGAGACTATACTGAAGGAAGCCCATGACTCGGATTATTCTATTCATACTAGGAGTACGAAGATGTATCAGGATTTGAAGTAAAAGATACTGGTGGTATGGACTGAAGAGAGATGTGGCTACACATGTGGCTATGTGTGATGCGTGTCAAAGAGTTAAGGCCGAACACCAAAGACTAGCTGGACTATTACACCCACTAAAGATACCCGAGTGGAAGTGGGAAGAGATTGGTATGGACTTCATTACTAGATTGCCTCGCATCTCGAAAGGATAGGATTCTATATGGCTTATTGTGGATAGACTGACCAAAGTGGCTCATTTCATCCTGCTCAAGACTACTTATAAGTGATCTCAATTGGCTGAGTTATATATGGCTTGGATTGTGTCTCTACCACGGTGTACCGAAGAAGATCATTTTGGATAGAGGATCATACTTTACCTCTAGAATTTGGAAAAGTTTTCATGAGAATATGGATATGAAGTGGCATTTTTGTTCGGCCTACCATCCTCAGACTGGTGGACAGACTAAAAGAACTAACCAAGTATTGGAGGACGTGTTGAGAGCTTGTGCCCTTAAGCATGGTAGTAGTTGGGACAAGAGTCTACCTTATGCTGAGTTCTCATATAATAATAGTTACCAGGTCAGTCTAAAAGATGTCACCGTATGAGACTCTGTATGGCAGGAAATGCAGCACTCCTCTATATTGGATCAGACTAGAGGAAGACAGTTCTTTGGACCTGAACTTATTCAAGAGACAGAATAACAAGTCCGTATAATTCGAGAGAATTTGAAGGTAGCTCAGACCAGGCAAAAGAGCTACGCTGATAATAGAAGAAGACCACTGGAGTTTGAGGAAGGTGATCATGTGTACCTCAAGATGTCCCCACTTCATGGAATGAGGAGATTTAAAAGTTAAGGGCAAATTGCCTCCTCGCTATATTGGACCATTCTGAGTTTTTAGGCAAGTTGGAGAGATGGCCTATCAACTTGAGCTACCCGATAATCTATCTGATGTGCATAATGTATTCCATGTGTCTTAGCTGAAGAAGTGTCTCCGCGTCCCCGAGGAACAGCTACCAATGGAAGAGCTCAGTGCTTAGGGTGATTTGACTTACACGGAGTATCCTGTCAAGATTCTGGATACATTGACTTGAATTACAAGAAATAAGGTTATAAAGATGTGCAAAGTACAATGGAGCCATCACGGAGAAGATGAAGCTACTTGGGAAGAGAAGAAGAGCTTCGCATAGATTTTCTCCATCTTTTCCCTCGTTCCTCCTAAATCTCGAGGACGAGATTTCTGTTAAGGGGGGTAGGATTTGTAATACCCAAAAGTGTAAATAAAGAAAAATAGATATGATTTCCTTATATGATTTGCCTCTATTATTTTGAACATGAGAATAACCACATTTAAAAAATGAATAATTAAACAAATGACATATAAATAACTTGTGCATCATGCTAGAGTTTAAATGTTTGTGCATTCACTCATAGTGATAATGATAATAGAAATATGCTAATGACGAAAGAGGCATTTAACCTAATTTAGAAATTAAGATGTAGAGAAAAGAAGCAAAAATACCCTACAAAATAAAGAGAATAAATATACAAACAAATATATATACTTTTATTACAAGATTTGAAGTGGTACATTTGATACATGTGCAAGTTCACAACTAAATTTAAATTTAAAATTCAAAATCTAAAAATAAAAAGAAAAGAAAAGAAGGAAATACAAAGGAAAAAGGAAAGACTCCGGTTGGGCCAAAAGCTAGCTACAGCGGCCCACCTGACTGCCCTTTCCGCGCGCGCCGGCCCAACTATTGTCCACGACGCCGACCTGTAGACCCGCAATGCCAGCCACCCTGGGGCGCACCGAACACACATGTATCGCTGCCGGTGGACCCAACCTGTCAGCTGTTGGTGGACTTCGTCATCGTGACCAACCTCGCCACTGTGCCTGCATGGCCTCTGCGGAAAGCACTCGCAGAACCCACCATAGCGCTGAGCATCTCGGGCCCTCAGCCCAGGTGTCCGCGCCTGACTCGATCATCGTCCCCGCGCGATTCGCGGTCGAGCTCAACAAACTCCGCCATGCGCGCAACCGATCGAACTAGGTGCCACCCGATCTCCCTTCTCCGGCTGCATAAACATTGGACCCCCCCACCGTACTGGCTAGCACCCGTTTTGCTAGGGCCCCTGAACCACTTTGAACCGAGGGATTCCACCACCGTGAGAGGAGAAATCGCGAGGGCTGCCGCTGGTCGTGGGAGCTCTCTGCTCGGGCGCCGTCGTTCGATCGTGTGGCAGACGGGTGCAAGCGCGGGGCGGTGCCGATGGTGTGGTTGGCTGTCTGGTGCTGCTTGTCTAGCGTGTGGGTTGCCGTCTCCCACCTAGGATCTCTGTGCGGTCACCCGCGCTCGGCCGAGCCATGGTCTGGGGCGACCACGTGGTGTGGGGACTGGACGTCGGAGTATGGAGCATTGTCGTGCTCCAAGCGCCGCGGCTGGTCAACTCTGCTCCCATCGGCGGTGAGTTTCCCCTCCGCACTCCGTTGCATCTTCTATGTTGGCGATCGGTGCGGCAATCTGGGAGCGGTCGAGGAGGATCCTGTGCGCCGAACCGTAGGTAGAAGATGATGGCATGGCCATCGGTAGGACGAAGAGGGGTTCTGGGCCGTCGATTTCGTGATAAACAACCACGATTAGATGAAGGGTTGTGATGGTGGGAGCCGTGGGATCAGAGATATGCGGTGGAGATTTGATCTTGTGTACCCCTTCGTCAAATGAATCTAAGCCGTAGGATGGTAGTTCGATGACCGAGATTAGATCCCATCCTCATAAAATCCTAGCCGCAAGATTTTAATCTGATGCCCCACGTTGCTTACAAGTTCATATCCGCGTGCATCTAATCCGGGCGCTTGGTTGTGGATCCAACGGCTGGTATTTCACCATAACCCTTCGCAGGGACAGTTTACTTAAGAGTCCTCGGGCTTTCTAGATTTTGAACCCGCCGTCCATATTCGCTATGCGCTGTGTCTTAGGAATCTTACCCTGAGACCCCTGATCTTTCTGGTAATTGAGGCCCGATCCAGAACTATTTTAAATCAAATAAATGCATTAGAAATGGATTTTTAATATGAAAATAATTACTATAACTTGATAAATTCGTAGAAAATCCATTTTTAGTCCAAATTACTTCATTCCAGTTTCTAAAATTTTGTAATTTTATTCTCTATCACCTAGAGTCTCTGTTTTGTCATGAAAACAGTAAGAAAATAACCTCTCACTTAATCCTATTTTAAGCACATAAAACCTTTAGAAATTCATAATTTAAAATCTATAACTCCAAAAATTATGATTCCTGTTCCTAGGGTTGTATTTTAATGTGTAGATTATTACTGTATATTTTGTTTATATGTTTGGTGTGATATTAATTTTCTCTATATACTGTGCTTGTTTGTATTGTGGCGAGTAGAAGAGCATGTGACCGAGGATCCCGGTGAGCAGCAGATAGAAGTAGCTGAGCAGACCGAGGATCCCGGTGAGCAGCAGATAGAATTAGCTGAGCAGGGGCTCATCGAAGGCAAGTTGTGCCCTTGATCACTTTTGTTACCCAATAATGTTCTTTACTATCACTTATTCATGCATAGGTTTAATTTTGATGGGACCCAATAGGTAACCCTAGTCTGTTTATCATTTTCCCTTGTTTATCCCTGAATCAATTTGGGTAGTTATGTTATTGCTCTATATGGTTTTGGGATTAATATTTCATTACATCCATGTTCCAATTATTTTGTTATGTTATTTATGTTCATGATAAGATTATTATTTTAATTGGAACATGGAGCGACCACCCAGGAAAACAGTGCTACCACAAGGGTTTAATGGGACGCCCTTAGCTGATTAACTAGGAAAGCTAGTGGATGACTACCTTACCCGAAAGGGGCAAGGGCAGTAGAGGAGTGGTCAGTGTAGGGAGGTCCTTGGGTTGATTTTGCTACGATGGCGGTCAGGCGAGGGATTCCTGCATTGGAGCTTCCTATAAACTGTAGCGGGTTTTCTGAAGCTAGTGGAACTTTGTAATGGCCTCGTAGTGTTACTCTGCCTCGCTTCCTTGGTAGAGGTATATGAGATTCATGACCCCTTGGCAGATGGGTAACACGGCTTGTGGGTAAAGATGTGCAACCTCTGCAGAGTGTAAAACTGGTATACTAGCCGTGCTCACGGTCATGAGCGGCTCGGACCCTCACATGATTAACTTATGGAACCTAAACTTAATTTGTCATTTTATTGCATCTGGGATTATTTTACAATTACTTTTATTTATTATTTCTAAGGTTCGGTATTTACTTATACTTAGTAACTGCTAATAAAATTTTGACCAACTTATAAAAGCAATGCTCAGCTTCAACCTTTATTTCATTGATCAGCCTTACACTTCATGAACTCCCACCTTTGGTGAGTTCATGTCACATTATTCTCCACAAATTGTTGAGGGATGAATATGTGTAAGCTCACTCTTGCTGTCTCACCCCCCCACAGGAGAAGAACAGGTGGTCGAAGAGGAGCCGCCTAATACCGAGGCTTTCGACTTGATCTAGGTGGCGTCTCCCAGTCAGCTTTCTGGCGCCAAGGATGGATATTAGATCCTGCTATATTTATCTTTTATTTTGTAAGACTTCCGCTATGTAATAAATACTCTGATTATTGTGACATTTATCTCTATACACTCTGTTATTATATATATTGTCTTCTTTGGCGCATGTATGAGATGCACCCAGATTTGTTCCTTAAAGCCCGGGTGTGACACATACCAGACCAACAATATCTTCAGACCACATAGCTAGATTATAACCAGTAGCTTCTCTCTACAGCTAGGTTATCAAACACTTAGATTATTACCGGTCAGTTTCTCTCTGCAGCCAGCTTCTCAGAAAAGCTCGTTAGAAAAAAGCTAAACAAACAGTTTAGCAATACCAAGATAGCCAATGCCAATAACCTAGTCGTTGCTCTATTTCTGCTTCTTTTTCCAGTTAACCTTATGGTATAGTAATTTTCATATTGTATCTAGGTAGAAAAAACGCCTTGTGAGAAGGATGGCTGGCATCTATTTACCCTTTTCACCTTGGTACCAGTAAAGAGAGAATAGGAGAATAGACGCGAGTTCGTAGAATATAAGCGGAAATTAGTCGGCGCCCATTGGGATTTTGCCATTAATCTCAACGGTCTTTTCAGTGATTGAAGCCAATGTGGGAAGAAACTAGTACGATACCTGAAGAGGCCTATTCTTGCATGTCAAATAATTCCATTACTTTTTCAATGAACAGATGGAAACTACAAACAGATTTAGGATAATAATTAAAGAAGGCAACCTATCTAATCTAAAAATTATTATAGGGTGTTGACACCTTTTTGGAGGTGCCAATCACTTCAAAAGAACCAGCGGCGGTGCTCTCTGGTCAGACGCGGACGGTCCGCGGCACAGGGCCGGACGGTCCGCGACCTGATGCGAGGCGGAGGTGCTCTCTGGTCAGGCGCGGACGGTCCGCGGCACAGGGCCGGACGGTCCGTGACCTAGCGCAGGAGCACGGGTTCCCTGCCTGACGGCCGGACGGTCCGCGCCCTGGGCCGGACGGTCCGCGCGTGCGCAGGGGCGGTGGAGGATCGTCGGCGGCGCCTGGATCTCGCTCCCGGGAGGGACCCCGTCGGGGAGGAGAGATCTTAGGAGTTGTCTAGGCTCGGGCAGGCCGACCTAGACTCCTCTAATCGACGTAGAGTCGAAGAGAGACGGAGAATTTGGGGATTGGAAGGCTAAACTAGAACTAGACTAGAACTACTCCTAATGCATAAGGTAAAAACGAGTAATAGATTGAATTTGATCGATTGTTGGGGGTTCAATCGGCCGTAGCCCTTCATCTATATAAAGGGGAGGTCTGGATCCGTTTCCAACTGTTTTCCGAGTTAATCCCGCGGTTTTAGATAACAAATCCCGCGAGAAACTAGGAACCCTAACTGACTCTGCGCACGCGCCGCGGACCGTCCGGCCTCGGGGCCGGACCGTCCGCACTGCTCTTTTTAGAGCTCAACATATGCCCCCCTGCCTTTTGGTGAAGGTTGACGAACCAAAAGCATATGGACTAAACCTGATGTAGGTCACCGGCTTTTCGATATGGAGTTTATTCAATAAAGCACCAATATAAAGGCCGTTTCGGATTGTATCTTTCTCGGCCATGACCATTTGATCAATGGATCAAAAGGAATAGAATGGAGGTGCCCCCCAGTCTGGATAGACGAAGGGACTATACATGTATCATGGATTCATCATCGTGCCATTCCATGTTTGAACAGGATAATATACCGACGATGAGTAAATAGGTGGAAAGTACCCTGGTCTCATAGAATGAATAGGCGATGCTTGTTGTGTCGCCTTTCGGGTCGTTTTGTTTGACCGTTTTGTTTTAGCAGGTGACCGGGGTTTCTTTGTTGACCGATCACGTGGAACAGTCTTTTTGCTAGTATTTTTGGAGAGCAACTAATCAAAAGTAGGATCGGCTTTAATCAGCGGATTATATGTGCTTTGACCTTGCGTCTTTTTCCTTGCTTTGTGTAGAGGTTGACGCCTTTGGTCATAGGTGGACTGTCCAGCTGAGTTAGCCGGACCGTTTGTCTGAGCACCGGATTGTCCGCACGTGGGTGCCGAACCATCTACGATGCTGGGGATAGGCTGATGTGTTTGGTTCATTAACTGTGCCTGCCCCCCGGTGTCTTCGGACCTTTTAGCCTTCTCGTCCGAAGCCTTTCGAGCAATCTCCTTTTGTGATATATCTGACATGTGAGGATTGCTGATGACGATGCCCTTGCCTTTGCCTTTATCGGCCATTTCGGGCCGAACCAAGACCTTTTTGCGTGTGAGTTCTATTGTATTAACAGGAAAGGGCTGTGTGTCTACTTGCATCTCCTGAAAAGCCAATCGACCCTCATTTATGGCCGATTGTATCTGTCGACGAAAAACATTACAATCATTGGTGGCATGAGAAAAGGAATTATGCCACTTACAATAAGCACGCCTCTTTAATTCATCAGGAGGAGGAATAGTATGAGTTAATTTAATGTTGCCATTTTTCAGTAACTCGTCAAATATTTTATCGCATTTGGCAACATTAAAGGTAAACTTAACTTCTTCTTGTCGATTCTTTCGAATCGACTTTAAAGCAGAACACGCTGAAGGTTTAGCCTGTCCTGGCCAAACCAGTTCGGCGGTGTATACATCCGTGGATTCATCGTCCGAATTATCGTATCCCACTAGATGCATCTTATGGCTAGCCGATTTTGATGTTTCCTTACTTCGGCTTTCACAGGTCATAGCCCGCTGGTGTAAGTGCACTAGCGAAAAGAATTGGGTGCCATCTAATTTTTCTTTTAAGTAGGGTCGCAACCCATTGAAAGCTAGCCCTGTCAGTTGTTTTTCTGCGACATGAATCTGAAAGCATCGGTTTCTAGTGTCCCGGAATCTCCGGATATAGTCATTAACCGATTCTTCAGGCCCCTGTCGGACTAAAGCTAAGTCAGCCAATTCTAACTCACGTTCTCCTGAGAAGAAGTGTTCATGAAATTTCTGCTCTAATTCTTCCCAAGAGTTAATAGAGTTTGGTGGCAAAGCTGCGTACCATGCAAATGCAGTATTAGTAAGGGACAACGAGAATAAACGAATGCGGTAGGCTTCCCCATCAGCCAATTCTCCCAAGTGTGCTATGAATTGGCTTATATGTTCATGTGTGCTTTTCCCACCTTCACCAGAAAACTTAGAGAAGTCTGGTATTCTAGTTCCCTGTGGATATGGCACGGTGTCGAATCGGTGGTTATAAGGCTTCCGATACGATTGCCCTGTACCTGACACACTAACACCGAGTTTGTCCCTGAACATCCCGGCTACCTCGTCTCTGATCCTCTCCGCCATATCTGGCGACCATCCATTGAGTTTGTGGGTGGAAATTTCAGGTTGCCTGACATTACTCTATCGGCTTTCCTCCTAGGGATGTTTGAGGTGTGTGTTAGGTGTCCTATTAATGTCACCAGCTCCTGCCCTATACCCCTCAGGCTCTCTTGTGGTCGAATAGTATTCAGCCCTATGTCCATGAGGTGGTATGGCATGATTATAATGTGTTGCTGGTGGGGCACCATAATGTTGCTGCGATGAATGTGGGAACTGTGCGTATTGCTGTCACACCCGGGTTTCGAGGCACCAAGACCCGGGTGCGAACATAATCACCAGGTGTGCTAGGACCAAGTCTCACACATATGATGAATCATGGCACAGGATCGAATGTCACATCTTTACTATATAACAGGAGTTCTATACAAAATAAATAATTACATTATAAGGAGACAACGGTCCAGCAACCCAAAGTTGACTGGGAGACGACAGCCTAGACCACTCACGAACACATCGCAGCATCCTCCATGCGCCTCATCCTGTGGTACCTGTTCTTGACCTGTGGGGGGGTGTGAGACAGCAAGAGTGAGCTCACATACGTTCATCGCTCAACAAGTTGTGGGGAATAATGTGCATGAGTTCGCCAAAGGTGGGAGCTCACGTGAAGTGTAAGGCTTACCAAAGAGGATGGTTAGAGCTGAGCATTGCTTTTAAAGTTGGTCAAAATTTTATTAGCAATTACTAAGTATAAGTAAATACCAACCCAATTAAGTAGTAGAACAAAAGTAACAACATCACCTGCGATGCAATGCATATGACAAATTGAATTTAGTTCCATAAGTTAATCATGTGAGTGTCCGAGCCGCTCATGACCGTGAGCACGGCTAGTATACCAGTTTTACACTCTGCAGAGGTTGCGCATCTTTACCCACAAGTCATGTTACCCATCTGCCAAGAGACGGCCAATCCCATACACCTCTACCGAGGAGGCGAGGCAGGGTAACACTACGAGGCCTTTATAAAGTTCCACTAGCTTCAGAAAACCCGCTACAGTTTATAGGAAGCTCCAATGCAGGAATCCCTCGCATGACCGCCATCGCAGCAAAATCATCCCAAGGGCCTCCCTACACTGACCACTCCCCTACTGCCCTTGCCCCTTTCGGGTAAGGTAGTCATCCACTAGCTTTCCTAATTAATCAGCCAAGGGCATCCCATTAAACCCTTGTGGTAGCACTGTTTTCCTGGGTGGTTCTCCATGTTCCAATTAACATAATGATCTTATCATGAACAGTAAATAACAACTGATAACAAAAGTGTAATCATGAATAATGTATCTCCATACCCAAAACCACATATAGCACTAGCAAGTACTACCCAGAAAGTTCAGTGGTAAACAAGGTATAAAGATAGACAAACTAGGGTATCCTATTGGGTCCCATCAAAATTAACCTATGCAGATCATTATGATTAATTAGAACATGACTGGGTAAAAAGAAGTGATCAAGGGCACAACTTGCCTGGCACTTGAGATTCCAGGTACCAGGATGATCTTCAGATTCTCGTGACCTCACTGCTATTCGTAGCAATACAAACAAACATAGTATATGCAAAATTAACATCACACCCAACATAAGTATAAACTGCGTAATAATATTCTACGCGCTGCTACGAGATCGTAGGATCGAGAACTACTGAATTCGGTGTTACGATTAAGAAGTTATGGTTTTCCGAAGATCCACGTGGCTAAATATAGCATAGACTAAGTGCAACATGTTAACCTATATTTCATGACAAAACAAAGTTACCAGATGATAATAAATATTATTGTGAGACTAATGCAACTAGAATGGATCAAAACGGAGTTACGATTATTGAGTTATGAATTTCTAAAGATTTAGTAGTGGTGTACAAAAGAAATTAAACACATAATTTTACCCTTAAGTTTCATAGTAAAATAAAGTTATTAGGAGATAAACAATATTAATATGAATTTATAGCAACTGGAATGGATCAAAAATAAGTTAAAATGAGTTAAATATGGATTAAACAAGTTTATGGAATTGTTTTTGTACTAAGAATCATTTTTAAATGTTATTCCTCTATTTCCTGGATTGTGCACCAAATTCTGGAAAGTGCAGGGACTGTTCTACAAGAATTCCCTAGACACAGTGTGACCCGAGGTGGACCGCGGGTTAATTCGGAATAAGCCGAGGGGCTCTTTTGTAAGACTTCCCGGTCGAAGGGGTATCCCGCACACAGAGCCGCCCGATCTAGATTCGGCGGCCTGGATTAGATCGTGCTTTAAATGAAACGGTATGCAATACGAGCCCTTGGATCCGAGATCAACGATCCCGGTTTAATGAAACGAGATCAATCTGGGTCACGGGATCCTGATCGAACGACCCAAGATGATCCCACCGAAGGGGTATACTACTTCTAATCTAACCCGTTTGTCCAAGATCCATCGGTGGACACCCCCCCTTCCAATCCCAGCCGCTGAACGGATCCCACGGTCACTGTGTTTCGTCCATACACGACGGCCGAGCAGAGGCGTTGCCGACCATCACGGCGGCGCCCAACACCCCGGCGAGCAATCGACCGCGCACCAGTGCCCTTTCGCCCAAGCCGATATGTTCTACGTGCAGCTGAACAGGAGGCGAACACGATAGTGACTACCATACCTTGATTTGGGGTGGCTGTATCCGTCCACACGCCATAGCGGTCCCACGGCGGAGGATCCACACCAACGGGAAATTTGTGGCGCCTGGTTGTTCATACGGTCCCGCGGCGCCTTCCCCATGAAATTCATGCCCTGTCGAAGCTCCTCGACCGCCCACCCCGCCTCCACTGCGCCGGTGAGAATAGGTTCCAGGTGTGGCGGCATCCTCTTCTCTCTCTCTCTCCCCATTTCCTTTGCTCGGGACCGCACGATTGTCTCCCACTCCGCGCTCTTTGGTGCTTTCGCTCGATGCCTTGGACGAGAGGAGGTGGCCGGTCTTATAGGCGAGTGGAATTGGTTGGGAGACGTCCACGGACTCCACGGAAGCACCACCGCAGATCACGCGCTCTGTTAGCGTAAGCATCGGTGAAGGGGATGAAGCTGCCAAGGTGGCCCCACCAGCAGCGGAATACCGACGCCAGAGAGAGCAGGTCACCAAGCCACGATGGGCGCCCCACCAAGTAGCAGGGAGGCAGACAAGTGGGGTCCCAAGCGCAGTGACACGGTTCGCAGGGAACCAGTGCGGAATAGGCGAGGGGAGATCGCCCGACTGGGCCCACCTGTCGGCACCAGAATCCCAGAAGCAGGAGTAGATGGGCCGCACGGTTTGGAAATCTGTTACTGGGCTGAGGGGAGGGAGAAAACAGCCCAACGCAGGAAATTTTTATTTTATTTTCTTTTCTATTTCATTTTATTTCCCCTTTTGTTTTCTCTTTTTCATTTTCCAATTCATTTCAAATTCAAGTTTCCAATTTCCAAATTTTAATAATATCTCTAATATAACCTATATTATTTATATTATTATTATTCTCCTTGTCACTCATTTATTTATGAGACGAACAAATGGTTTCCTAAACATTTCCTTTCATTTTATATTTTATGTTTTTATCCAAAATTGGAGGTCAAGTTTATGTGTCCCATAGAATGCATAACCACAACATCACCATCAAGAGATCAACCTTTCTTTATCAATTTATTAGTTACTTTAACTAATTTAATATTATTGTTTGAATATTAGAAGGAAGAATCCTAATAGATTTTTAAAGGTCTTCAAAATTTCTCACCACACTATTATATCTATTTTTTTATTATTCATTTCATTATTTTACGGTATATATATATTTTTTCTCCTACCAATTTTAGGTCTTACAGATCCTACCCCCCTTAACAGAAATCTCGTCCTCGAGATTTGTAAGAAAAGGGTGTATACACATATTGTCTCAACACATATGCATAAACAAAAATCTCAGCATGATGCATAATTTATTAGCAATACATGGGTCAATTAGACCTTATTATTTCTCCTATCATAGTTTCATACCAAATTCTAACTAAAGTATCACTTAAATCTTACAAATAGTAGTAACGGATACATATGTTTATGTAGCTTGGTGGAGCTGGTGGTTAGGAAAGCATGAGTGTATATATATGTCCACTTTATTATGTAGGATAGAAGATGCCTTTAAAGCATAGACAGGTTTGGGCAAGAAATGATAGAGTAAGAAAATACTCCATTCAAGATTGTGGATCTTGATTCCTTTGAAGATCTGGCTTGAATCTTATCCTTCCTTGATTTGATGAGGTCGATCATCTTCAATCTTCGTTTTTGAAGTTGTTATCCGAATTTGGGACATGTAGTGAAGGCAGATTCTTAGGTAAACAAAATAGGTTAAATAAGTTTAAGCAGAGTCTATCTTGTTGTTTTGCTTCTAGATTGGTTGGATAAGTTATGTAACCAGTTATATCGGTCAAGTTTGGTGTTATCATCAAGGATAATGGGTATTGGTGTTACCATAACTAGGGACATAGTTGAGATATGTGTGGGTACATGGGGTAGGTAGATTGAACAGAGTTTTTTTTACTTGTAAGATAAATGGGTTGGACAACCTATAATATAGGCTAGGTCGTAGTTTCACGGACAAGTCGGTCTAAAACATCAATTTAGGTTTAATCCCCATTTATAGGATTATGGTTTAGTTAATACTTGTAGTAGATCAGAATTTTCCGTTTAAATTAAAATAGAGGAGTTATGCAACCATCGGATGGTTAAGGTAGTTGCATAAGGCCGAGTTGGTCGGTTACTCTTAATTTAGTGCCGAGTGAATCACGTTAGAACAGGTGGATAGGGTCTAATCCATGTTACATGTATTAACTAACCTGTTTGAGTGGGTCACTTTGGGTTAGTTCAGATTAGATGGAAACTAGATTAGTTTAGCATAACTAGATTTGACTAAATAAGACCTAATTAATTTTGGACCAGTTTAGGTTGAATGGGGTCTAGGCATGACTAGATAAGATCAGCTTATTTTATTTAGAATAGATTATGTCGGTCACACCATTACGAGATAAGCAAAGTGGTGGAGATAAGTATGCTTATTAGGACAAGATGAGTCTCTAAAAATAAAATAGAATCTTTTGAGGTTGGTTAGATCTATTGGGATAAGATGAGAATTCTTTCGAGAAGAGATGAGTCTAATAAAGTAAGGGAGTATCTTTTAAGATAGGATGGATTCATTAGGATAAGAGAGAGTCTCTTAAGGTAAGAAGGATCTATATGAAATAGATACATTTTAATGGAGGATAATCTAAGTTGTTTAGTTATCTTATGAATTCTATTTATACCTATACGTATATGCAGATGTAATTGTGGACATTACCCCACAACTCATCACACTCAATCAAAAATCCAAATCAAACAAGTATCATATGAACAAGCACTCCAGCGTATAGATAACTATAAAAATAGTTTTTTTAAGAGTAGGTCTCCTATTCCTAAAGTCACTTTAGGCACAGGATTTCAAAGTGTGAAATCCACATTTGTCTTTAGAATGAAAAGGTAAGAATAATTAGAGTAAGCGGAAATAGATGAGAAAAGATTAAGAAAAGTTTAGAAAGGATCAAAGTAGCAAAGGTAAGTAGATAATGGTTGTCCAGTTCTATCTAGGTTTCGTCCTACAGTCAACATTCCTCTGATAGCACTTCTGTCACACCCGGGTTTCGAGGCACCAAGACCCGGGTGCGAACATAATCACCAGGTGTGCTAGGACCAAGTCTCACACATATGATGAATCATGGCACAGGATCGAATGTCACATCTTTACTATATAACAGGAGTTCTATACAAAATAAATAATTACATTATAAGGAGACAACGGTCCAGCAACCCAAAGTTGACTGGGAGACGACAGCCTAGACCACTCACGAACACATCGCAGCATCCTCCATGCGCCTCATCCTGTGGTACCTGTTCTTGACCTGTGGGGGGGTGTGAGACAGCAAGAGTGAGCTCACATACGTTCATCGCTCAACAAGTTGTGGGGAATAATGTGCATGAGTTCGCCAAAGGTGGGAGCTCACGTGAAGTGTAAGGCTTACCAAAGAGGATGGTTAGAGCTGAGCATTGCTTTTAAAGTTGGTCAAAATTTTATTAGCAATTACTAAGTATAAGTAAATACCAACCCAATTAAGTAGTAGAACAAAAGTAACAACATCACCTGCGATGCAATGCATATGACAAATTGAATTTAGTTCCATAAGTTAATCATGTGAGTGTCCGAGCCGCTCATGACCGTGAGCACGGCTAGTATACCAGTTTTACACTCTGCAGAGGTTGCACATCTTTACCCACAAGTCATGTTACCCATCTGCCAAGAGACGGCCAATCCCATACACCTCTACCGAGGAGGCGAGGCAGGGTAACACTACGAGGCCTTTACAAAGTTCCACTAGCTTCAGAAAACCCGCTACAGTTTATAGGAAGCTCCAATGCAGGAATCTCTCGCATGACCGCCATCGCAGCAAAATCATCCCAAGGGCCTCCCTATACTGACCACTCCCCTACTGCCCTTGCCCCTTTCGGGTAAGGTAGTCATCCACTAGCTTTCCTAATTAATCAGCCAAGGGCGTCCCATTAAACCCTTGTGGTAGCACTGTTTTCCCGGGTGGTTCTCCATGTTCCAATTAACATAATGATCTTATCATGAACAGTAAATAACAACTGATAACAAAAGTGTAATCATGAATAATGTATCTCCATACCCAAAACCACATATAGCACTAGCAAGTACTACCCAGAAAGTTCAGTGGTAAACAAGGTATAAAGATAGACAAACTAGGGTATCCTATTGGGTCCCATCAAAATTAACCTATGCAGATCATTATGATTAATTAGAACATGACTGGGTAAAAAGAAGTGATCAAGGGCACAACTTGCCTGGCACTTGAGATTCCAGGTACCAGGATGATCTTCAGATTCTCGTGACCTCACTGCTATTCGTAGCAATATAAACAAACATAGTATATGCAAAATTAACATCACACCCAACATAAGTATAAACTGCGTAATAATATTCTACGCGCTGCTACGAGATCATAGGATCGAGAACTACTGAATTCGGTGTTACGATTAAGAAGTTATGGTTTTCCGAAGATCCACGTGGCTAAATATAGCATAGACTAAGTGCAACATTTTAACCTATATTTCATGACAAAACAAAGTTACCAGATGATAATAAATATTATTGTGAGACTAATGCAACTAGAATGGATCAAAACGGAGTTAGGATTATTGAGTTATGAATTTCTAAAGATTTAGTAGTGGTGTACAAAAGAAATTAAACACATAATTTTACCGTAAAGTTTCATAGTGAAATAAAGTTATTAGGAGATAAACAATATTAATATGAATTTATAGCAACTGGAACGGATCAAAAATAAGTTAAAATGAGTTAAATATGGATTAAACAAGTTTATGGAATTGTTTTTGTACTAAGAATCATTTTTAAATGTTATTTCTCTAGTTCCTGGATTGTGCACCAAATTCTGGAAAGTGCAGGGACTGTTCTACAAGAACTCCCTAGACACAGTGTGACCCGAGGTGGACGGCGGGTTAATTCGAAATAAGCCGAGGGGCTCTTTTGTAAGACTTCCCGGTCGAAGGGGTATCCCGCACACAGAGCCGCCCGATCTAGATTCGGCGGCCTGGATTAGATCGTGCTTTAAATGAAACGGTATGCAATACGAGCCCTTGGATCCGAGATCAACGATCCCGGTTTAATGAAACGAGATCAATCTGGGTCACGGGATCCTGATCGAACGACCCAAGATGATCCCACCGAAGGGGTATACTACTTCTAATCTAACCCGTTCGTCCAAGATCCATCGGTGGACACCCCCCCTTCCAATCCCAGCCGCTGAACGGATCCCACGGTCACTGTGTTTCGTCCATACTCGACTGCCGAGCAGAGGCGTTGCCGACCATCACGGCGGCGCCCAACACCCCGGCGAGCAATCGACCGCGCACCAGTGCCCTTTCGCCCAAGCCGATATGTTCTACGTGCAGCTGAACAGGAGGCGAACACGATAGTGACTACCATACCTTGATTTGGGGTGGCTGTATCCGTCCACACGCCATAGCGGTCCCACGGCGGAGGATCCACACCAACGGGAAATTTGTGGCGCCTGGTTGTTCATACGGTCCCGCGGCGCCTTCCCCATGAAATTCATGCCCTGTCGAAGCTCCTCGACCGCCCACCCCGCCTCCACTGCGCCGGTGAGAATAGGTTCCAGGTGTGGCGGCATCCTCTTCTCTCTCTCTCCCCATTTCCTTTGCTCGGGACCGCACGATTCTCTCCCACTCCGCGCTCTTCGGTGCTTTCGCTCGATGCCTTGGACGAGAGGAGGTGGCCGGTCTTATAGGCGAGTGGAATTGGTTGGGAGACGTCCACGGACTCCACGGAAGCACCACCGCAGATCACGCGCTCTGTTAGCGTAAGCATCGGTGAAGGGGATGAAGCTGCCAAGGTGGCCCCACCAGCAGCGGAATACCGACGCCAGAGAGAGCAGGTCACCAAGCCACGATGGGCGCTCGACCAAGTAGCAGGGAGGCAGACAAGTGGGGTCCCAAGCGCAGTGACACGGTTCGCAGGGAACCAGTGCGAAATAGGCAAGGGGAGACCGCCCGACTGGGCCCACCTGTCGGCACCAGAATCCCAGAAGCAGGAGTAGATGGGCCGCGCGGTTTGGAAATCTGTTACTGGGCTGAGGGGAGGGAGAAAACAGCCCAGCGCAGGAAATTTTTATTTTATTTCCTTTTCTATTTCATTTTATTTCCCCTTTTGTTTTCTCTTTTTCATTTTCCAATTCATTTCAAATTCAAGTTTCCAATTTCAAAATTTTAATAATATCTCTAATATAACCTATATTATTTATATTATTATTATTCTCCTTGTCACTCATTTATTTATGAGACGAACAAATGGTTTCCTAAACATTTCCTTTTATTTTATATTTTATGTTTTTATCCAAAATTGGAGGTCAAGTTTATGTGTCCCATAGAATGCATAACCACAACATCACCATCAAGAGATCAACCTTTCTTTATCAATTTATTAGTTACTTTAACTAATTTAATATTATTGTTTGAATATTAGAAGGAAGAATCCTAATATATTTTTAAAGGTCTTCAAAATTTCTCACCACACTATTATATCTATTTTTTATTATTCATTTCATTATTTTACAGTATATATATTTTTTTCTCCTACCAATTTTAGGTCTTACAATTGCACAGCTCTCGGCTCTGCGTATGCATATCCGGACGGTCCGGCGTAAGAGGCCGAATGGTCCGCGACCTGGCCAAATGGTCCGAAGGTATATCCGGATTGTCCAGCCATATATGGTGCTACGTGGGTAGTCTCGTACCCAGACCGTCTGTCGTAAAGAACTGGACGGTCCGCGATCGAGCCGAATGGTCCAGGGCTGTACCCGGACGGATCGGCCATATATGGCGCGACTTGGGCAGTCTGCGCATGGACTCGTGTAGAGTCGGATGGTCCAGCGTAATACGTCGGCCGGTTCATGCCATATCCGGACGGTCCGACGTAAGATGGCGGACGGTCTGCAACATATCTGGATGGTCCGGCGTGATGCACCGGACGGTCCGTGATGGGGCCGAAGTGTTCAGGGTTGTACCCTGATGGTCCGGCCATGTATGGTGCGACCTGAGTGTTCTGTGTGCAGGGCCTGCATCTGGTCGGACTGTCCGGCGAAATACGCCGGACGGTCCGCGGTATAACTGGACTGTCTAAGATGATGCTCGGACGGTCCGGTCGCGTCCAGTACCTGCCGCGTGCCTAGTGGTTGCGGCTGTGATGGTGACACGAAAGCGTGCATCGGCATACCATATGATGGCTGGGTCAAGGGTGACCCATTTATAGCCGATGTGTTTGACGTGGGTGGCACTGTATTAGACTCTTGCGATGGAAAGTTAGGAGCAGCTGATTTCTCGTATGCACGTAAATGCATTTTAATAGATTCATCTACATATTGCTTTAACTGATCTCCTCGTTGATCCATGAAAGTCGTAAGAGATAGGTCTGGAGTACTTACAGCGGGACCCTGAAGTGGAGGTAGGAGAGATTCCATATCGATCTCCCCTTGACGGACGATCTTCTGGTGGCGATCTACCGTGAAGTGTGACAAGTACTTGTCCGCCGCCTCCTTGCGCCGTTCGGAGAGTTTATGCAGCAGTTCCGCCTCTTCCTTGTCGCGTTGTTCGTTCCATTGCCGCATCACCTCCTTCTCATCGCGCATTACGAGGTCTTCAAAGGGCCTTTGGTCATCAGCCGGAAGCGCCTCCATGGTCGGCTTGATGATGTTGGTAGTGGAGATCTTGGTGTGATCCTTAGAACCGGCCATTTATGGGCCGATTTTTAGCAGATCTAGACACCTATTTCCCAGCGGAGTCGCCAAAAAGTATGTTGACACCTTTTTGGAGGTGCCAATCACTTCAAAAGAACCAGCGACGGTGCTCTCTGGTCAGACGCGGACGGTCCGCGGCACAGGGCCGGACGGTCCGCGACCTGACGCGAGGCGGAGGTGCTCTTTGGTCAGGCGCGGACGGTCCGCGACACAGGGCCGGACGGTCCGTGACCTGGCGCAGGAGCACGGGTTCCCTGCCTGACGGCCGGACGGTCCGCGCCCTAGGGGCCGGACGGTCCGCGCGTGCGCAGGGGCGGCGGAGGATCGCCGGCGGCGCCTGGATCTCGCTCCCGGGAGGGACCCCGTCGGGGAGGAGAGATCTTAGGAGTTGTCTAGGCTCGGGCAGGCCGACCTAGATTCCTCTAATCGACGTAGAGTCGAAGAGAGACGGAGAATTTGGGGATTGGAAGGCTAAACTAGAACTAGACTAGAACTACTCCTAATGCATAAGGTAAAAACGAGTAATAGATTGAATTTGATCGATTGTTGGGGGTTCAATCGGCCGTAGCCCTTCATCTATATAAAGGGGGAGGTCTGGATCCGTTTTCAACTATTTTTCGAGTTAATCCCGCGGTTTTAGGTAACAAATCCCGCGAGAAACTAGGAACCCTAACTGACTCTGCGCACGCGCAGGACCGTCCGCGCCGCCACCGCGGACAGTCCGGACCGCGGACCGTCCGGCCTCGGGGCCGGACCGTCCGCACTGCTCTTTTTAGAGCTCAAAATAGTGCTAACATCTTAATATAAAATATTGTTCATCTAATCCACCATCTATGACTGAGTGTAATTTACCTTCTTTCTTAGACTACTTTTAAAGAATTACATAGTGAAATTGTACTCGGCTCGTTGTATTTGTACTTGTACTCCGCCATGGATGGTAGATCCAATAGACAAGTTTTGTTAGCACGTTAGCATTCTAATATTTTTTATACTAGATATGTTGTCGTCAAAGTTTGCTTTAAACATCTGCAAAAGTCTCTTTAACTCGGTGTGGAACTATTATTCAGGGCAATTGGATTTGGACCGTGAATGAATGTATAGCTTTGACTCTACACAAATTGAACCATTGGACCTATAAAGCTATCTCTAGCAGCTTACCCATCCTTATATCTATATTTAAACCCTACTCTACGAACAATACAGTCTACAGTGCAGAACAATATTTTTGGATAAATTTTATATAGACTGTTGCAGACGGCCTAAGAGATCTAATACACACCTTAAGTCGCCAATATTCTTTAACATAGACTTTGTTTGGATTCATCCACTAATTATTAGTTGTTTTGCCGAAAGAGAACTTTTAATAGCTAATTGTCATTAGCCAAATGATAGCTAAAACATTAGTTGAAATTATGGCGTGTCTGAATACATATAGCTAGTTACTAGTTGGGCTAGAAATCAACCTAAATTAGTAATGGTTGGTTGCCTATTTGCTTAACAGTTAGTTGAAGATTTGAATAAAAAATCAACTCAATCGATAGCCATGCATCTTGTTTGGATGGATGTACTAGAGCTGATTTTTAGATAGCTAGCAATTAGCCTTGAGATTCAAATTATTAGATAAAGATTTAGCAACTAACTATTAGCAATTACCCTTGAGATTCAAATTATTAGCTAAAGATTTAGCAACTGGCTGTTAGTTGTACGGACATGTCACTGTTGGATCGTTCCGATTAAAGTTGGAGGAAGCAAACGCAAACACATGATTATCGGCAGCAAGGCTGGTGGATATTGGCAAACGGCAGAGAAAAATCGCGGGAGAGGAGTGGCCGAGAAAAATCAAACAAACACGGAAACACCTGGCGCCAAGAAAACGGGCAGGAAAACAGAGACAGAGCAGGGCGAACCCCACTGGATCCTCACCGCCTTCTCCTCCTCTTCCTCTCCTCCCTCTCTCTCTCGCCGGAGCCAGATCAAATACGCGCTGCCGTCGCATCCGATGGCTCCTCTCCTTTCCCCACCGCTGCTCGCGGACACCGTCATCATCACAGGGTTGGCTGGGGCCGGAAGAAGAGACCGGGGCTGGCGTCGGAGGGCGTGGGGAAGAACGAACTCGAGGGTGAAAGCGGTGGCGGCGGAGTCCCGCAGCTCAGCGGGGGGAAGTCGCCGAAGATTATTACGCTGTTCTTGGCGTTGTATGTGCTTCATCTCGAAATCATTCTTTTTTGCAGTTTGATTTTCGAAAATAGATTTTCGTGGCAGCAATTTGAAATGGTTAGGCTGATGTCATACTATGTTGTGGGGCTGTTTGTTGCAGCCCTGAAGGCTGAAGGCTACTGTATGACACTTTTAGAGTTTAATTCCCGCATGCTTGCAGATGCCAGATGCAACGCCGAAGCAGATCAAGAAAGCATACTACAATTGCATGAAATCATGCCATCCTGATCTCAGTGGGAACGACCCTGACGTGACAAATTTCTGCATGTTCATCAATGAAGTGTACACGGTACTGTCTTAGAAGACAAATCCTGCCATTTTCGAAACCTGTTTCGTGGAGCTATATCGCAATTATGCGTGAATTTAACATGAGAAGTGGAAGTAGGTGCTTACCGATCCCATCCAACGAGCAGTGTACGATGAGATACATGGGTATGCCGCGACCGCGAACCAATCCTTTCTTGGATGACAGTGTGCCCCGGGATCACGTGTTTGTTGACGAGTTTAGCTGCATAGGTACTGATGAGTTTGTCCTGAACAGAAATTTTATTTGGATTCAGTTCGGTGAGCTCTTAATTGTGTCCTACCCACATCTCTCTGCAGGGTGCAAGAACTGTGCTAACGTATGTTCTAAGGTCTTCCAAATCGAGGAAGATTTCGGACGGGCAAGAGTTTACGACCAATCAGGCAGCACAGAACTGATTCAAGAAGCTATTGATAGTTGGTGAGAATGGGAAAAAAATGTTTATCTCTCTTTTTTTGTTTTTTTTGTTAATTTACCAATGATCCAAGCATCCCTACCGAAAATTTGGTATGAAGTGGGGCTAAACAAACATTTCTTTTGGTTTCAAGTCATGAATTTTGACTACATGTTCTGATAATCTTTCGTTTTTGTTCAGCCCAGTTGACTGCATTCATTGGACTTCAGCTGCGCAACTTTCGCTCCTCGAGGATGAAATGCGCAGAGTAGAGAGAGTAAATGTAAGATTATGTTTTCTGATAATTTCGATGGCATGGTCATGTCTCATGTTTCTGAGTTTCTAGCTCTGATTGCAGCTAGTCATCAATAGAACCAACCTTGTATATCCAAACCAACAATAGATGTCATCCTACCTGCTTGTACTAGTATATGAAGCCTTTTCAATTTCAACAGGTTGGATTAATGCTTGCTAGGATGGGAGGCTCAATTGATGTGTTTCGGATGGTAATAATATATCAGTGCATCTTTTTTTTTTGTTTACATATCCTAATCTTATCCTGTTGAAATGGATCATCCTCTTTTCTGCAACAGTTTGTGTTGATGATGCAATCGCTTCCTGAAGTTGATATGTTATATCATCAACACTTCTTCCAAAGTCAAACCAGCCACGGCTTTCTAACATCTTGTAATATGTTTTCTGCCTTCTCAGGCAAGTTCACGCTGGGAGAAAAGACAAGCCAAAGTCCTGGCACAATTTTCTGCTTGATAGACCCCCCCCCCCATTGGATATACAAGAAAGAACAACATCATGACACATGCAGTAGTTCATTTTTTGACATATGAACTGCCTGCATTTCTTACAAACTAGTCTGCATCTTGCAGGAGAAGGTAAGAAGGCGGATGAGCCAAGATGATTCCAGAAAGGGTGGCTCATGGAGTGACATCTGGGGAGCGCCAACAAGATACGAGAAGAACGGTAAAGCTAGCATATTTTAGCCTTTAAAAGTTGCCCATAGAAGCCTTTTTATGTTCTCTGTTCTTCACATAGAAGCCTTGTCAACGTTCCTGCAATCAGAAGCGGAGGCGAAGGAGAGAGCAAAGCGAGCAGCGGCTGCAGCAAGGAGGTGGCGAGAGTACTCAAGGAAAGGCGCCGACAAGCCTCCAGCATTCAAACTTCCAGAGGCAGTGCCCGGCAGCAAGGAGTGAGAACCCAACAATCAGAGATCTTACGAAAGATTACAGGGATACTTAACCCCCCATTTACTTCATGTATAGCCCTAATCATTTACAGAGAGCTGTATGTAGCTAGCCTGTATAGTATTTGCTCTCTGATTCCACATGATAAATCCTCTGTTAGTGATAGGCGCTCGGGTCGATTACCCATAGAGTTTTATCAGATTCCAGATGCAAAACAAGTGTACACAGAAAGCGACACATTGGTACTCTTACAATCATAATCTGTAGAACATACTTATACTGGGTATCAAATGAATCGCTTGCCTTTATGCGAGCCTCGAGTGATCGTACCTGAAAGACGAACTGCATAAACCACAATAATCCGCAAGCACAACCATGAAGAGATGCCGTTGTTCAGAGATGGAGCCAAAAAATCTACTTTCCCTAGGTTCCTGAATGGAGAGCCCTCATCTGACGGAGCAAGCGACCGCGTGGGCCCACGACCTGAGATGCGCCTTCATGGCCACGCCTTCTCCACCAGGCGGCGGCATCGTCGCCTGCGAGCACCGGGCTGCCGCGGCAACCAGCGCCCGCCGCCTCTGCTCCTTCTGCCAAGCAACCATGCGCTCATCCCACTCCCCGCGGCCCGTCGCAGGCGCAATTCGCACCGTTCCCCACTCCGCTCTTCGCCCCGCTGCCTCCTTGGCGCATTTGGGAGCCTGGCAACAAGTGCGGCCGCTGGTCGTCTTGTTGGTTCCTGCCCAATCTTGCTGCGGCTCTTCTGCGCACTCGCTCCCCTTGTGCTTGGAGGGCTGCCGGAGGAAGACGCTGGAGTAGAACCACAGGGAATCCATGCTCGAAAGAACCGCGTCCCCTTCCATTTTTCGGGCTACAGGTAGAGCGGAGGCCCTGTGGGATGGCTTTGGTTTGGGCAGCTACAACCTGGAACTGGGAGGCTAGAACGCCGGAAAGAATTGGAGGTGCTTGATGCCAGCCATGTCCGTTTCAAAATGAAGAGCCGCAACGCCGCCAACGGTTCGGTCCTCGGTGCCACTGCCAAGTGCGCATGCAGCATTGCTGGACGTCTACCAAAAAGTTCATCTTTCTACACGCCTTTTTAGGAAGTCCAGATTGGGTTCCAGGTCAGGTTGATCCGTCAGGGCATGGGTGGGCCGGTCAAAAGACCCACGGGGGAGCTGGAGCCTCTTCCGGGCGTACAGCCGTACAGGTACAGAGCTAACTGGACTGGAGTTGATAGATATTCCCCGTCTTCCCTTTCCCTCCAAGAAGAATGCAACGGTAGGATTAGAACAAGCCATTTATTTTTAGTTTAATTAAGTTTATAGAAAATAATATTTATATTTATAATTTTAGAAGATTTAATGAAAAAATATTTTATAATCAATCTCTACTAACTATTAAGGGGATAGTGTAGACTGCCCCCGCCTCGAGCAGCCAGCACGACCGCCAGCAACCGCCTCCGCCCACGCCCGCCGCGAATCCCGCCGCACGACCGCCCGCCCGCCGCGAATCCCCTCCCGCAACCCACAACGCCCGCGGCGAATCGCCCACACGAACCGGTCGCAAGACCGCCAGCAGCCGCCTCCGCACGCGGCGAATCCCTCTGCGCGAATCCTCCTCGGCTACGGCGCGCAGTGGATGGTTGTGTCCGGGGCCGTCGCGCCGCTCCTCTACTGGCAGATGTGCGTCTTCCTCCGCCTCGGCGGGAACAGCAACACGTGGATGAACACCGTCGTGCTCGTCAACTGCATCCGCAACTTAGCAGAGGCCCCGTCTCCGCCCTGCTCAAGGGCTACGTCGGCCTCAGCACCGTCATCTTCACCGACACCTACTCCGCGCTCTTAAGTCTCTACTGTAGACTGCCCCCGCCTCCCTCCGCCCGCCACAATCCGTTCGCCGCGGCCCCGAGCAAGCCGTACCTGCACCCGCACATGCCGCGACCACCGCAAACAACCGCGCCTCCCTCCGCCCGCCCGCCCACCGCAAAACCCGCCGCAATCCGTTCGCGCGCGGCCCCGAGCAATCCCGAGCAATCCGTCGTTGCAAGCAAGTGGCTTTGGAGTTCTGGTAAGCCAAACAAGTGGCAGTTAATACCTCGGTCCTCGTGGCGACAGCGGAAACTCCTCGCTCCGCAGCCGGCAAACGCCAGCCCCCGCGACAGCGCGATCCCTGGCGTAGCCTGTCCGTTGGCGCACTCCTCAGCCCCTGATGTCCACGCTTGCGCTCCCGGTCCCCACGTGCGGTCCTGGCCCAAGCTGTCGCGCCGTAACTCCGGCGGGCAGCCGCACCGCCGGCGGCATGCCCCAGGCGGCGCCCCGCGCCGTCCTTTCCCGACCGATGGCAACGGAAACCCTGGTGACTTGTGAGAATTTTTTCTCGTCCCATTCTCTTCTTCTTTGCAAGATCCAAAAAACTGTAACCCTAATTTTCTGTGATCTAGATATTGGTTGATTACTTTTTTGAAAGATATATTGGTTGATTACTTACGCATATGTGCTCCGATTGGCCTTTCCAAAAATATTTTTTTACCATGTACTTTTTGGTTATGCATATGTCCTCCAATCTGATATGGCTTTCCCAAAAAATGAATGGTGGATCACAATGTGGACTCCTTCAAGCTAAGAATTGCAGAAAGTATGGTTTGGCTGATTGCAAGACTAATAAGTATCAATTATTTGATACTGAATATTTGCGTTTTGTCTCCTGCATCGTCATCAGTCCAATGCATCTCTGAATCAGAAGGGGTCTGATGCTCTATACGATGATGATGCAATGAAGGTATAGTCTACGTTGAATAAAATGACTTTTATTGTACTATGTGCACTTATGAAGGTGCACGAGGCGTAACCATGAGCTTCTAGGAGATGATGATGAAGGTGATTTGGAAAATGGACAAGTTAGCAAAAGGAGACGTACTGCTACTAATTTGAGCATGAGAAAATCTTCAAACAGGTACATGATCAATGTACTTCAAATATTTTCTTGTTTCTGGTTTGTAATGGGGCACTGTCGGGCACTAATAGAGTTCTATTTTCTTTTCCTGTGGCAGAGTTTCTGCTTCTGTTTATTCTTGTAACACCCTGAATTTGGGGGTATAAAATTTCTTTGCTCATATTCACAAATTCAGGTGTTACTTCCCTTTTCTCATCCTTCCCCAATCTTCTCTTTCTCATTTCTATAGGAGAAAAGTGGTTATTTTATTTGTAACTATAGTCTATTAGCTCAAACTCCAAGGGAGTATGAATTGTTGCATCATGTTGAACCCTAGATTTCACTTTTGTTTGGTGCATAATTCTTAGAAAGTCTAATTTGAATTTGTGGCTTATTTGAATTTGAATCAAATAGAGAAAATAAAAAGAAAAGGGAAAACAATTGCTGGAATAAAAGAAAAAGGGAAAAAGCCCATACCCCCGCCCCCCTCGGCCTTTCGGCCCAATCGGCCCATCCCGCGTGCGCGCCTTCTCCCCCCCCCCCTCCTCTCTTTGCCCTAGCGGGCCCACCCGTCAGCGCAGCCGCTTTCCCCATCCCGCGCGCGTCCGCTTCCCCCGCTCTCTCTGCCCTGGCGGGCCCGCCCGTCAGCGCAACTGTTCTCCGCGCCCGCGCCCGCTTTCCTCTCTCTCTGCTCGCGGGCCCGGGCTGTCAGCCCCGTCGTCCCCGCGTAACCGCCGCCCCGAGCCGCGCGTGCCGCGGGCTCCGCGCTCACGTCGCGCGTGGAGCTCGCCACCACCTCGCCTCGGCCACTAGAGCCCAGAGCCCCACTCGCCCTCTCCCCCTCCCTCATTTGCGCACCTGCAGGCCTCTCTCTCACCTCCCCCTCGCTGCGCGCACGCCATAGCGCCGCCGCCATTAAACCACCGCCGCCCGAGCTCGTTCCTCCGTCGCCGTTGGAGCCCCGCCGTGCCCTCTGCCACGGTGAGCTCCGCCCCGACGTCCACAACCCGGGACGCGCTCCAATTTCCCCTTCCCCTCCCTATTTCCCTCTGCCCGCGCTCACCCGCCGTCCACCGTGCCGCCGCGGAGGTCCGCCACCGCCGACCCGGGCCGTCGTCGCGCCATTGTCGCCACCAAGGAGTCCCCGGAGTTCGCCTTGAGGTAAGGAACCTCCCATGCCCCCTCTCTTCCCCTCTATTGCACTCTATCGCGTTTAATTGCTCGCCGGAGTCCCATAGCGCCGCCGCCGAGCCGCTTCGCCGTGGACCGCCCCCCTTCGGTGCCCCTGCCCCGACCTAGCCCCCACCAAAAGGTTCCCCGCGCCCTCCCCAACCTCCCCGGCCGCCCAGGTCGCCCCTGGGACCCGCAGAGCCCCTGCGCCCCTCGTCTCCGGCGAGTTCTCCGCCGCGGGACGGGCGCCGTCGCCTCTGCTGGCCGGAGGAGAAGATAGAAGCCAGCCGCCAGATCTCCGCCGTCCATCTTAGATCGGACGGCCCTGTTTCAAATAGCCCGAACCCAACCTCAGCCGTCCGCCTGAGATCCGACGGCCCAGGGCCGTTTCCCCCCCCCCCCCCCCCGCCTTCCTGTCAATCGGGCCCCGCCTGTCAGTCGCCCGCGCTCGCTCTGCCCGCCCGGCCCCGCCTGTCAGTCGCCCGCGCCCGCGCTGCCCGCCCGGCCCCGCCTGTCAGCCGCTCACGCCGCCGCGCGCTCGCGCGCCCGCCCGCGATCTAATCTCGGGCGTTGATCCGAGATCCAACGGCCGTAGAAGCCCGATACCCCTTCGCCCGCGCAAATTCTTAAAGAGACCCCCGGTTTTCTGTAAATTGACCCGCCGTCCCTGGATCTTCGCAGTTAGGTCCTCGGACCTTTTATTTAATCCAAAATAAGTATTTAAGGCATATTTTTAATCCCTAATCTTGTAAAATTCATAACTTTGTCATATGAACTCCAAATTAGGTGCTTCAAATTGCAAAATGTTCATAATATTATTATCTATCTGTTTAAGCAATGTTTCCCTGCTGTTTCTATGTCCTAATTAATAGTTGATCATTAGGGTAAAATTAATGTTATGGGAACCCTATTTGAGATAAATAAAAGATAGTAGACTTTAATAAAAGTTGGAGCACTTAAGTTTATGGACTTAACACTATGTAATGATTTAACCCCCACCACTGACTTAAACCTGAGTAGTGGATAATGAATCCTTTTGTATAGTCCTCTACCCTAGACCTAGAGAATACCAGAGTGCCTATCCCTTTTCTATTATGAACTTGTGATCTCTCTGCTGCATATGTTTGGTATATTGTTTTTGTTTGTTATTTCCCAAGTGCATAGTGTGAATGATTACTTTACGTAGACAACGAGCAGTCTGTGTTTCCCGAGGAAGTTGCAGAGGAAGTCCCTGATCAGCAGTTTGGTGAAGGCAAGTGTCCTCTGACCCATTATGTCCTATTCATTTATAACTTACTACCCCGCATTACTTACTTGAAACCTAAGGATTGACTAGCTTTACACTTTACTTTATCCTTGATGACCTTATGGGCTATTATGGTTAGCATTCTGCTACTGCCTTAACTTAATCAATGAACGTGATGTGAATATTTATGATACTGTTATCCTGATGATGTTGATGATCTTGTGATACTCTAGGGGGCTCAGGCTGTTTCCTGAGTACCTCTCCGTAAGGACCTGTTCGTTGAGAGACCACCCGGGATAACAGTGCAACCATGAGGGTGAAATGGGGTGCCCTTAGCTAATTAATTAGAGGAACTAGAGGTGTAGTTGCTTCGCCGTCGTGTCGTCAATGGGGTCCAGGCACAGTGCTTGCTCTGCCGAGGCTGAGTGCCGAGGTTCTTTCGTTTTGATTTTGTTATTCACTCTCCTGCGGGGAGGAGTACTGTGTTTATCAAACTGGAGAAACCTAACGGGCAGCTATGATCTCTAGGGAATCTTTGTAACAGCTACGTAGTGATACCCTGCCGGACCACCTAGGTAGTGGTCAATGGGGATTAGCTCTCCCCGGGCAGAAAGGGAATCATGACTCATGGGTAAAGTGTGCGACCTCTGCAGAGGGTAGTGAAACTGATATATCAGCCGTGCTCACGGTTAAGAGCAGCCTTGGGATCCTCTTTGATTAGAGATACAGATGGTTCGAGATACAAGGATTATGTTATGGTTTTGGTTCGAATATGATGATGTTGTTCCTCGATGAGGAAATGGTTCATGGGTTGGTTAATGCTAAAATCTGGCTTCTACTAATGATAAACACCTGACCAACTAAAAGCAACTGCTTGAGCCTAACCCCACATAAAGCTAGTCCACTTCAGCCAAACGGGACATTTGTTGAGTACGTTGATGTGTACTCATCCTTGCTTTACCACAAAACACCAGGTTGTTCGCATTGTAACCACTGCTCAGGAGAAGGTGAAGCCATGGGAGAAGACTTCCAGGAGTTCCAAGACTACGACGAATTCTAGGTGTGGGTTGGCGGCAACCCCCAGTCAGCTGCCTGTGAAGGCCTTATCTTTACTGCGTTTCGCTAGCACTTTGATTTAACTGTTAAGTTGATGACTATGTGGATGTCTATGACTCTGTGATGTAATAAGTTAATACTCTTTTATGTTATTATTTGAGCAATGTGCGTTGATGTTCATTTATGTAACCGCTGTGTACGTGAATTCTGATCCTAGCACGTACATAGTTCGCATTCGGTTTGCCTTCCAAAACCGGGTGTGACATAAGTGGTATCAAAGCCGTGTTGACTGTAGGACCGCTGACCTAGAGTAGCACTGGTCGTACTAAGGACTATTGACCTTCCCTCTCACCTTGACCTCTGATGTTACTTCAAAAGTCGGTCACCTCGACCAACCCTATGTTTTACTACACATATATATATATATATACTATATTATACCTTGTTAAAATTTTTATCTTATTCTGTCTATGGTTTATTCACTTGTCATATTAGTTCTGCTCTTACTCTTATGCTTACGGTGTCTTTTGTAGATGGCTCGTCTTAGACACACTGCACGTAAGTCGGTGATTCCTTTCCTGCCGTCTCGACTTGCGGAGCGTCCTCTGCACCGCACCGTGTCCGGTCAGTCGAGTCACCTGGAGAGACTACACCACCGCCTGCGTGAGGAGCAGGAACGCCGGCGCCAGCACAGAGAGCAGCAGGGCTCTTCCTCCCCACCCCAGCAGGAGGTGGAGTCCGTGAGGCCCCGTTCCTCTGTTGCCCAGCTGGAGGCGCCCCCTGCACCACCGCGGGACGCCTCGGCTGTTGGAGGAGCTACCGGAGGAAGTCCTGGAGGAGACCCCGACGACAACGACTCAGACCACAGCACGGAGTCTTCTGAGCCGCAGGAGGCGGAAGGATGGGTCGCCCGACCCATCACCCGTGACGCCGCCCGCGGTTGTCACTTCCACGACGCACTCGACACCTTGCTGCGCCAGGCTTTCGACCGGCACACCTGGTCGATCGAGTATCGTTGTGTAGTCTACCAGCACAGTCGCGGGAGGTACCCGGACCGCTGGGAGGCTACCTGCCTAGTTCGCCGTCCGGAGGATGACCTCCGGGGTGCGGAGGCCGTTTCGGAGCACTATTCCATCTCCGAGAGGGACACTGCAGAGGCGGCTATGCAGGATGCAGCACGACGTGCACTCTCCCAGTACTGTTCTTTGTTCGGTGGCGTGGCCGACGGTCTTAACCTTCGGTACTACCCCCGCCGCCCTACTGGCAGCACAGAGAGTGTGGTTGTCTCCCCTGTTGGTGAGGCTAACCCTAGGTTGAGCAGCACAGTCAACCTAGTCGCAGTGCTTAACACTAAGCTGGATCACTCTCTGGACGAGCTGAGCAGGGCTCGAACGGAGATTGCGAAGTTGCGTGCTGAGCTGGCAGAGCGCCATCACCAGGAGGGTGGTTCTCCCGCTCCTGTTGGGACTCAGCACCCATACCGCTCGCCGCCACGTGGTCACCACACTTATGGTTCCCCTGCCTGTAAGACCAGGATAGATCTGGATCCTTAGATCGTTAGCGTCGAAGTTTGTAATAATTCTTAAGTCAGATGTCTCAGTCTTAAAATAGTTAGTTTAGTTTGCTTATCAGTTGCTTCCAATTAGCTTAGTTAGCTTATCAGTTGCTTGCATGCTTGTTATGATGAACTTGTGCTGGATTTGAATCTTTGTAATGACTGTTGCCAACCTGTGGGTTTCTCCTGCAGTTTGGCCTAGCTATAATGTTAATAAAGTCAGTTATTTAGTTGGGAAGCCATTTACTTCTACTTTTCTTTCTATCTGAGAAGCTGTGTTGAATCATAATGAGGATCAGTGAAGCTCTTTGTTCACTCAGTGTCACGAAGAATTCTGCATTCTCTTTTCTTATGCTGGAAGATTGTAAGATCAATGCTGATGTATGAATGTCCTCCACAGATGTCTGACAACAGGCGCCGATGCAACAGGCGTGCTCAGCAAGAGCAGCATGACCAGCAGGAGGAACAACAGAGGCAGCCTCCCCCACCACCCCCGATGACAGTGGAGCAGATGTTCTTGATGCAGACTCAGGCAGTGCAGGCCATTGGGCAGACTCTGGCAGCCATGCAGCAGGCTCAACAGCAACCCCAACCCCAGTTGCAAGTGCAGATGCCCCAGATGCCACGGGATAAGCGTGGTGAGTTCATGAGAGGGCACCCTCCTACCTTCGCCCATTCTGCCGACCCCATGGATGCAGAAGACTGGCTGCGTGCAGTGGAAAGAGAACTGCGCACCGCCCAATGTGACGACAGGGAGAAAGTTCTGTATGGTCCCCGTCAGCTAAGGGGAGCAGCCCAGTCCTGGTGGGAGTCCTACCTCGCCACACATGCTGACCCCGAAGCCATCACCTGGGAAGAATTCAGCGAGAGTTTCCGCAGGTACCATGTGCCGGAGGGATTGATGATCGTGAAGAAGGAGGAGTTTCTGGCTCTGAAGCAGGGACCCCTGTCTGTTAGTGAATACAGGGACAAGTTTCTGCAGCTATCTCGTTATGCACCTGAGGATGTCAACACTGATGCTAAAAGGCAGTACAGGTTCATGAGAGGTTTGGTGGATCCCCTGCATTACCAGCTGATGAATCACACCTTCCCCACCTTCCAGCACCTGATCGATAGGGCAGTTATGACTGAGAAGAAGCGTAAGGATATGGAAGATCGGAAGCGCAAGATGAGTGGACCCCAGACCGGAGGCATCAGCCGTCCACGTTTCTCAGGCAGTTCATCTCAGCAAGGCAGGCCCGGTCACCCACGGGGATATCAGAACCAGAATCAGCGTCCGCATCAGCAGCAGTTTCAGAGGCAGCACCCACAGCAGCAGCAGCAGTATCGTCAACACAGCCAGCAAGGAGGTAACCAATATCAGAGGCAGAACAATCAGGCACCTCGTCTTCCTGCCCCAGCAGCGAATCAGAACAACCAAGCAGCCCCAGCTCAAGGAGGAGGCAGAGGATGTTTCCATTATGGAGAACAAGGCCACTGGGCGATGCAGTGCCCGAAGAAGATGGCGCAGCAGCAGACCAACCCCAATGCTCCAACAAGGCAAGGTGTACTGCAGCCGACAGCAGGCAATCGTAACCAAGCGTACAACCGTGAAAAGGTGAACCACTTGGAGGCCGAAGCGATCCAGGATGCACCAGATGTGGCAGTAGGTATGTTCTCAGTCGAATCTCATCCCACGAAAGTGCTATTTGATACTGGTGCAACTCATTCATTTGTCACTGCAACCTGGGTAGAATTGCATAACATCTCAGTAGAGGCAATGATGCCGCCCATGAGGATTAATTCGGTTGGTGGCAAGGTGCAAACAGATAAAATATGCTCAAATATAAGGGTGGAAATAAGGGGGATAGGGTTCCCCAGTGACTTAATAGTAATAGACACCCCTGGGATAGATGTCATCCTAGGGATGAATTGGTTAATGAAGTATGAAGCAAATGTTAGCTGTGACAAGAGGACCATAACATTGAAGTCCCCGTCAGGAGAAGAGGTAGTGGCCGAGCTAAGGATGCCTAAATCAGCGGAGGGTGTCTGTCACCAGATTTCAGTTGATAGTAAGGAGCCCAACCCGCTCGAGGCTATCAAGGTTGTGTCGGACTTTCCGGACGTATTTCCCGAGGAGCTAACGGGCATGCCACCCGAGAGAAAAGTCGAATTTGCCATAGAGCTTATCCCTGGTACCGCCCCCATTTCCAAAAGAGCCTACCGAGTGTCTAGACCAGAATTGGTGGAACTCAAGAAGCAGATAGATGAGATGTTAGAGAAGGGTTACATCAGACCAAGTACCTCGCCTTGGGCCGCTCCGGTGTTGTTTGTAGAGAAGAAAGATGGTACCAAAAGGATGTGCATAGACTACAGGGCCTTGAATGAAGTCACTGTCAAGAACAAGTACCCCCTGCCAAGGATAGAAGATTTGTTCGACCAGCTCAGAGGTGCCAGCGTATTCTCGAAGATAGATCTGAGGTCAGGCTACCATCAACTCAGAATCCGACCCTCGGACATACCGAAGACGGCATTCATCACCAAGTACGGGTTATATGAATTCACAGTTATGTCCTTTGGTTTGACAAATGCGCCAGCCTTCTTTATGTACCTGATGAACAGTGTGTTCATGGATTATCTGGACAAGTTTGTGGTAGTGTTTATCGATGATATTCTCATATACTCTCGAAGTGAGGAAGATCATGTAGAGCATTTGAAGATGGTATTGCAAAGGCTTCGAGAGCATCAGTTGTATGCCAAACTGGGCAAATGCGAGTTCTGGATTCATGAAGTCCTGTTTCTGGGTCACATCATAAATCAAGATGGGTTGGCAGTGGATCCAAAGAAAGTAGCAGATATCCTAAACTGGAAAGCACCAAGGGATGTTCGTGGGATCAAGAGCTTCATTGGAATGGCTGGGTATTACAGGCGTTTCATCGAAGGCTTCTCAAAGATCGCTAGACCAATGACAGCGTTACTAGCGAAGAAAGTTGAGTTTAAGTGGACCCAAAAGTGTCAGGAAGCATTTGAAGAACTGAAAAATAGACTGACTACAGCTCCGGTGTTAGTCCTGCCTGATGTTCACAAGCCATTCTCAGTGTATTGCGATGCTTCTTACACCGGATTGGGATGTGTGCTAATGCAAGAAGGAAGAGTTGTAGCATACTCATCTCGACAGCTGAAGATCCATGAGAAAAATTATCCCACACATGACCTGGAGTTGGCAGCAGTAGTTCATGCTTTGAAGACCTGGAGACATTACCTGTATGGGCAGAAGTGCGACATCTACACAGATCATAAAAGTCTGAAGTACATATTCACCCAGTCAGAGTTAAACATGAGACAGCGAAGATGGTTGGAATTGATCAAAGACTATGAGTTGGAGATACATTACCATCCAGGCAAAGCCAATGTGGTTGCAGATGCTCTGAGCAGGAAGAGTCAAGTCAATATGTTGGCCATGTACCCAATGCCATATGAGTTAGCCAAGGAGTTCGACAGACTGAGTCTCGGTTTCCTGAACAGTACGCAAGGAGTAACAGTGGAATTAGAGCCCACCCTAGAGCGGGAGATCAAAGAAGGGCAGAAGGATGATGAAAGCATCAACAAGATCCGGCAGCTAATCTTAGAAGGAAGAGGCAAAGACTTTCGAGAGGATGAAGAGGGAGTAATATGGTTCAAGGACCGATTATGTGTCCCCGACCTCAAACCTATTCGGGAGCTGATCCTAAAGGAAGCTCATGAAACAGCCTACTCCATACACCCGGGAAGTGAAAAGATGTACCAGGACTTAAAGAGGAGGTTTTGGTGGTATGGCATGAAAAGAGAAATCGCAGAATATGTCGCCATCTGTGATAGCTGTCAAAGAACCAAAGCAGAGCATCAAAGGCCCGCCGGATTGTTGCAGCCATTGCGGATTCCTCAGTGGAAGTGGGATGAGATCGGGATGGATTTTATAGTTGGCCTACCCCGTACCCGGGCCGGTTATGATTCCATCTGGGTGGTTGTGGACCGCTTAACAAAGGTGGCCCATTTCATACCTGTGAAGACCACATACACCGGAGCAACGTTAGCTGAGTTATACATGTCACGGATAGTCTGCCTTCATGGCGTGCCGAAGAAGATAGTGTCAGATCGAGGAACGCAGTTCACCTCTCATTTTTGGCAGCAGCTACAAGAAGCTTTGGGCACCGATTTGAACTTCAGCTCGGCTTATCATCCGCAGACAGACAGTCAGACTGAAAGAACTAACCAGATCCTAGAAGATATGCTGAGAGCCTGTGCGTTGCAAGACAAGTCAGGATGGGACAAAAGGTTACCTTATGCAGAATTCTCCTACAACAATAGCTACCAAGCCAGCTTGAAGATGTCACCGTTTCAGGCACTCTATGGACGGAGTTGTAGGACTCCGCTGCATTGGGACCAGCCTGGAGAGAGACAGGTGTTTGGCCCCGACATCCTGCTTGAAGCCGAAGAGAATATCAAAATGGTTCGGGAGAACCTGAAGATAGCCCAGTCAAGACAGCGAAGCTATGCGGACCGAAGGAGAAGAGAACTGAGTTTCGAAGTGGGGGATTTCGTCTATCTGAAGGTGTCACCTATCAGGGGAGTCAGAAGGTTCGGAGTTAAAGGCAAGTTAGCACCCCGGTACGTTGGACCATATCAGATTCAAGCAAAGCGTGGAGAAGTGGCCTACCAACTCAACCTACCAGAAAGTTTGTCGGCAGTGCACAATGTGTTCCACGTGTCGCAATTGAAGAAGTGTCTGCGAGTACCAGAAGAACAGTTGCCAGTGGAGGGTTTGGAGGTCCAGGAGGATCTGACATACATAGAGAAGCCAACGCAGATTCTGGAGTTCGCAGACAGAGTCACCCGGAGGAATACCATCAGAATGTGCAAAGTCAGATGGGGTCACCACTCGGAGGAAGAAGCAACCTGGGAACGGGAAGATGATCTGAAAGCCAAATACCCTGAACTCTTTGCTGACCAACCCTGAATCTCGGGGCGAGATTCTTTTAAGGGGGATAGGTTTGTAACACCCTGAATTTGGGGGTATAAAATTTCTTTGCTCATATTCACAAATTCAGGTGTTACTTCCCTTTTCTCATCCTTCCCCAATCTTCTCTTTCTCATTTCTATAGGAGAAAAGTGGTTATTTTATTTGTAACTATAGTCTATTAGCTCAAACTCCAAGGGAGTATGAATTGTTGCATCATGTTGAACCCTAGATTTCACTTTTGTTTGGTGCATAATTCTTAGAAAGTCTAATTTGAATTTGTGGCTTATTTGAATTTGAATCAAATAGAGAAAATAAAAAGAAAAGGGAAAACAATTGCTGGAATAAAAGAAAAAGGGAAAAAGCCCATACCCCCGCCCCCTCGGCCTTTCGGCCCAATCGGCCCATCCCGCGCGCGCGCCTTCTCCCCCCCCTCCTCTCTCTGCCCTGGCGGGCCCACCCGTCAGCGCAGCCGCTTTCCCCATCTCGCACGCGCCCGCTTCCCCCGCTCTCTCTGCCCTGGCGGGCCCGCCCGTCAGCGCAACCGTTCTCCGCGCCCGCGCCCGCTTTCCTCTCTCTCTCTGCTCGCGGGCCCGGGCTGTCAGCCCCGTCATCCCCGCGTAACCGCCGCCCCGAGCCGCGCGTGCCGCGGGCTCCGCGCTCACGTCGTGCGTGGAGCTCGCCACCACCTCGCCTCGGCCACTAGAGCCCAGAGCCCCACTCACCCTCTCCCCCTCCCTCATTTGCGCACCTGCAGGCCTCTCTCTCACCTCCCCCTCGCTGCGCGCACGCCATAGCGCCGCCGCCATTAAACCACCGCCGCCCGAGCTCGTTCCTCCGTCGCCGTTGGAGCCCCGCCGTGCCCTCTGCCACGGTGAGCTCCGCCCCGACGTCCACAACCCGGGACGCGCTCCAATTTCCCCTTCCCCTCCCTATTTCCCTCTGCCCGCGCTCACCCGCCGTCCACCGTGCCGCCGCGGAGGTCCGCCACCGCCGACCCGGGCCGCCGTCGCGCCATTGTCGCCACCAAGGAGTCCCCGGAGTTCGCCTTGAGGTAAGGAACCTCCCATGCCCCCTCTCTTCCCCTCTATTGCACTCTATCGCGTTTAATTGCTCGCCGGAGTCCCATAGCGCCGCCGCCGAGCCGCTTCGCCGTGGACCGCCCCCCTTCGGTGCCCCTGCCCCGACCTAGCCCCCACCAAAAGGTTCCCCGCGCCCTCCCCAACCTCCCCGGCCGCCCAGGTCGCCCCTGGGACCCGCAGAGCCCCTGCGCCCCTCGTCTCCGGCGAGTTCTCCGCCGCGGGACGGGTGCCGTCGCCTCTGCTGGCCGGAGGAGAAGATAGAAGCCAGCCGCCAGATCTCCGCCGTCCATCTTAGATCGGACGGCCCTGTTTCAAATAGCTCGAACCCAACCTCAGCCGTCCGCCTGAGATCCGACGGCCCAGGGCCGTTCCCCCCCCCCCCCCGCCTTCCTGTCAATCGGGCCCCACCTGTCAGTCGCCCGCGCCCGCGCTCGCTCTGCCCGCCCGGCCCCGCCTGTCAGCCGCCCGCGCCCGCGCTGCCTGCCCGGCCCCGCCTGTCAGCCGCTCACGCCGCCGCGATCTAATCTCGGGCGTTGATCCGAGATCCAACGGCCGTAGAAGCCCGATACCCCTTCGCCCGTGCAAATTCTTAAAGAGACCCCCGGTTTTCTGTAAATTGACCCGCCGTCCCTGGATCTTCGCAGTTAGGTCCTCGGACCTTTTATTTAATCCAAAATAAGTATTTAAGGCATATTTTTAATCCCTAATCTTGTAAAATTCATAACTTTGTCATATGAACTCCAAATTAGGTGCTTCAAATTGCAAAATGTTCATAATATTATTATCTATCTGTTTAAGCAATGTTTCCCTGCTGTTTCTATGTCCCAATTAATAGTTGATCATTAGGGTAAAATTAATGTTATGGGAACCCTATTTGAGATAAATAAAAGATAGTAGACTTTAATAAAAGTTGGAGCACTTAAGTTTATGGACTTAACAGTATGTAATGATTTAAGCCCCACCACTGACTTAAACCTGAGTAGTGGATAATGAATCCTTTTGTATAGTCCTCTACCCTAGACCTAGAGAATACCAGAGTGCCTATCCCTTTTCTATTATGAACTTGTGATCTCTCTGCTGCATATGTTTGGTATATTGTTTTTGTTTGTTATTTCCCAAGTGCATAGTGTGAATGATTACTTTACGTAGACAACGAGCAGTCTGTGTTTCCCGAGGAAGTTGCAGAGGAAGTCCCTGATCAGCAGTTTGGTGAAGGCAAGTGTCCTCTGACCCATTATGTCCTATTCATTTATAACTTACTACCCCGCATTACTTACTTGAAACCTAAGGATTGACTAGCTTTACACTTTACTTTATCCATGATGACCTTATGGGCTATTATGGTTAGCATTCTGCTACTGCCTTAACTTAATCAATGAACATGATGTGAATATTTATGATACTGTTATCCTGATGATGTTGATGATCTTGTGATACTCTAGGGGGCTCAGGCTGTTTCCTGAGTACCTCTCCGTAAGGACCTGTTTGTTGAGAGACCACCCGGGATAACAGTGCAACCATGAGGGTGAAATGGGGTGCCCTTAGCTAATTAATTAGAGGAACTAGAGGTGTAGTTGCTTCGCCGTCGTGTCGTCAATGGGGTCCAGGCACAGTGCTTGCTCTGCCGAGGCTGAGTGCCGAGGTTCTTTCGTTTTGATTTTGTTAGTCACTCTCCTGCGGGGAGGAGTACTGTGTTTATCAAACTGGAGAAACCTAACGGGCAGCTATGATCTCTAGGGAATCTTTGTAACAGCTACGTAGTGATACCCTGCCGGACCACCTAGGTAGTGGTCAATGGGGATTAGCTCTCCCCGGGCAGAAAGGGAATCATGACTCATGGGTAAAGTGTGCGACCTCTGCAGAGGGTAGTGAAACTGATATATCAGCCGTGCTCACGGTTAAGAGCAGCCTTGGGATCCTCTTTGATTAGAGATACAGATGGTTCGAGATACAAGGATTATGTTATGGTTTTGGTTCGAATATGATGATGTTGTTCCTCGATGAGGAAATGGTTCATGGGTTGGTTAATGCTAAAATCTGGCTTCTACTAATGATAAACACCTGACCAACTAAAAGCAACTGCTTGAGCCTAACCCCACATAAAGCTAGTCCACTTCAGCCAAACGGGACATTTGCTGAGTACGTTGATGTGTACTCATCCTTGCTTTACCACAAAACACCAGGTTGTTCGCATTGTAACCACTGCTCAGGAGAAGGTGAAGCCATGGGAGAAGACTTCCAGGAGTTCCAACACTACGACGAATTCTAGGTGTGGGTTGGCGGCAACCCCTAGTCAGCTGCCTGTGAAGGCCTTATCTTTACTGCGTTTCGCTAGCACTTTGATTTAACTGTTAAGTTGATGACTATGTGGATGTCTATGACTCTGTGATGTAATAAGTTAATACTCTTTTATGTTATTATTTGAGCAATGTGCGTTGATGTTCATTTATGTAACCGCTGTGTACGTGAATTCTGATCCTGGCACGTACATAGTTCGCATTCGGTTTGCCTTCCAAAACCGGGTGTGACAATTCTGCTGTGCAGAAACTATGCTTGATATTGAGTTTTATTAAGGAACTGCTCACAACAGTGCGCTTGTCAGATAGTTGTATTCTGCAATTAGCGAAAACATGCTTTACTACATTCTTGGTGGATAATAAGCAGCTATTACAATTGAAAGCGATTGGGGTTATGTGCTCAGTCTTTTTTATGCACATTCAGTTTTCAAAGAATTTGCTCACATTCAAATCCTTGTGGAGGCGTTTTCATCTGATAAAGGCTATGTTCAAGTAAATGGATTTGGTCAACTTAAGAAAATCTAATCTAATTATTCTAAATCTCTTCTTCTCTACTGTATATAAAGCACCAGTTTCTACAGTTCCACACCCTTCCTTTTTCCACTTTGTACAAAAACAAAGTAAAATTGTGCATAAGTGGGGTTCAAGTCTTTGTTGTTAACTCTACATTCATATCCACCTAACCAACAAAATACATATATTTTATATTTTATTAAAACAAAGTTTATTTGTATAATATATAGAAACTGTATAATATATAGAAACTGTAACAATGTACATGCATCTGACTACCCCTAAATTATTGAGATTGAGCGCAACCAACAGTTCAAATAGAGCACAAATTATTATAAAGATTTAGAACATGTTTAAACAATTATCAATTTAAACAAAACAATTATACCGTAGCAACGCACGGGCACACACCTAGTCTAATAATAAGCAGGTCAGTTTCTACATGGCTAGCTCATGTTATTTGAATCCCGTTGCAACATAGGTAAAAATATAGGATGGTATTTCCAACTGTAATTGTAAAAAAACTAACACAGTAGTCTTTCTCCTCCACTATCTCTTTCCGGTGTAGACAAATAAGTGGCTTCGTATGGCTCTTAAGGTTACCTCCAGCAACTTATCTATTCTATCTCACAATACAAAACAATGTTTTGCACTACGATATGCACAATCTACTGCAAACATGGGCACCCAATATCAGTATGACTCTTGTGGGTCAAGGTGTATGACCTCTCTCGGCATGTTCGGAGTCCCTAGAGACTCACTTCGCTAGGTGTCTCGGTTCGTGGGGGCCGAGTACTTAACCGTCTAATGCATTGGATGCATAGAGCCATTACGACTTTGGCACTCAGGGGCAAGAGGGACCCCAAACTTGTGGGGCCCATGGTCATATCTACCAGATGACCTGAGATATGATGGTCTTGGCACTCATCGGTTAGGCGCCTCAGGGTGCGAGTGTAACACCTCAGATGTTAGCTAGAGTTAACCTAAACCTACCTCACTTAACCTATTATCACATGTGGGTTTAGAGAGGCAAACCCCACTGAAACCATGGATAAGCCTTATAATTCAATACAAATGTCCTAAAGATATTATTTACCCAACCCAAGTGAAGAAGAAGGGGGAATTGGCCAAAACCTTTAACCAACGATGGACCCTTTACAAAAATTGTAGCTAATTAAGTGATCAATAAATGTTATTAAGGGTTAAGTCCAAGAAAAGGAAGACAAAGACCCAAAACCCACTAAACAAGTAAAGGAGAGGGGAGAAAATTCAAAAATCTCATTAAGTCCCTAAACCCTCCCACAAAATTAGAGCTCGTTCATTAAGTTACAAACCTCAAACCTAATAGCTCCAATGATCAAAAGTGTGTCTAATTATCTTAGGAATGCCCTGGTGAAGTTTGAAATCGAGACCAAACTTTTTGACATGACAAGACATAGATTTTCTCTCGAATTCGAGCAGTTGGACAAACCCACCTTGGCACTCCAATATATTTTGATCCAAGCCATGTATACACTTGGGACTTGCACAAGATTAGTAGAGTATAGCACGGTGAAAATTGAGAGCACCTAGAGGGGGGGGGGTGAATAGGTGATCCTATAAAATTCAACACTAAATAGCCACAAGCTTGGTTATAAAGATGTTAGTGCAATAGAACCAAGTGGCAATAGAGCGAGCTCTTGCGAATCACAATACTCACAGAGAAAGACAACACAAGAGACACAGTGTTTTATCCCGTGGTTCGGCCAAGTATAACACTTGTCTACTTCCATGTTGTGGCGTCCCACTGGACGAGGGTTGCAATCAACCCCTTTCAAGTGATCCAATGATCAACTTGAATACCACGGTGTTCTTCCTTATAGTTTTCTTCCCGTTTGCGAGGAATCTCTACAAGTTAGAGCCTCTCGCCCTTACAAGATTGTTCACAAAGAAAGCACAGAGTAAGGTTGGGAAGAGCAACACACACTAGAATTAAATCCACACCGCAAACACGCACACAAGTGAGAAGATGAGCACATAAAACACGCGCAAGGAGTTTACAACTCGAAAAGTGCTCCAATCTCAAGAACGATGAACGATTGCGTGAAAGTGAGGACTAGAAGTCTTGGAATGCTTAGAGTGTGCTTTGGTGACTCCTCCATGCGCCTAGGGGTCCCTTTTATAGCCCCAAGGCAGCTAGGAGCCGTTGGAGGCAATCTTGGAAGGCTAATCTTGCCTTCTGTCGGGTGGCGCACCGGACAGTCCGGTGCGCCACCGGACAGTCACTGTAGACGGTCCGGTGCGGATTTGTTTCCTTTTCTGGCACAGATGACTATTGCAGCGCCTTGGCAGTTGGCGCACCGGACACTGTCCGGTGCCCCTGCCGACCGTTGCGCTGGCGGCTGTTGGCTCACCGGACAGTCCGGTGCACCACCGGACTGTCCGGTGAGCTAACAGCCGCCAGCGCAACGGTCGGCCACCACCGGACAGTCCGGTGAATTATAGTCGTACGCCGCCAAATTCTCCCGAGATTGGTCTATTCACCAGAGGCTGGCCTGGCGCACCGGACACTGTCCGGTGCACCACCGGACAGTCCGGTGTGCCAAGCCAAGCTGAAGTTTGCTGCACACAGCCACCTCTTTTGCAATTCTCTTCTTTTCCTATTTCTAGCACTTAGACAAAATATGTTAGTACTCAAAACAATGTACTAAGTCTAGAAACGTACCTTGTTACATGATTTGCATTTCTTGCTTGTTTGGCACATAATCAACTCACTTAATATGTGTTGGACACTTAATCACCAAAACATTATAGAAATGGCCCAAGGGCACATTTTCCTTTCAAAAATACCTTACACAAAGATCTGGCTGAGATAAGCACGTTTGGACCGAATAAGAGCATGTACAACCCACATATATCTTAAGTGGTATCTAAGGGGATAGGTGTAAAAAAACACAAGAGACGTATCTTCGCGAAGGAATGTCTCTAGCACGGTTCTCTAAGTTTAGATACGATTAAACTCATACAACCCACATAAATGAGTCTATCATGTGGGGTTCTAGTGAATAAGATACAAGGATTATATATGTTGGGTTGTATGAACAAGGTTCTTAGATGTATCTAGTGTTTCAAGAACCACAACATAGTATCTTGGTTATACATGCCCTAACGAGGGCTTGAACTCGGGCTATGCAAACCTCCACGTGTTGGACGCGTGCTGGCACACCAGCGAATGGAGTGGTTGCGCTCGCACGCGCCTCGCGCACGGTCTGCTCAGCCACGCCCCGCACGCCGCACCCGTGCCTATAAAACTACACCTAGCCTCAACGGTACTCCGCTCGCGCTACTAAACTTGCCTCACCCACACTCGTCGAAGTTTTGCCTAAGTAGTGCCCTCCAGCGCCCACAAAGCTCTCCGTCGCTCGACCACCATGGAAAGAGCCACCCACACCACCACATCCCCAACCAAGGCCACCGTCGTGACCCTCGTGGCACTATGAAGCTCTCCAACCCAATCCCCTAGACTGCTACTGCCCGGTAGCGGCAAACCGTCGCTCATCAGAGCTATTTCTCCACCGGTGAACGTGGACCAGCCTCTACGGTCCACCACTGTCGACCTTCCAATTTTCTCAGTACACAGCACCACCCGAGTCCAGTGAAGTTGCTCGCGAAGCCAATTTGCTCGCTAACGTCCCTGGCTAGCCGGAATTCGTGCCGCTGTCGACTGTCTCTGACTGAGCACGTGGTCAGACTGATCCCAGTCATCTCGAAGCATGATTCATACCTCGACGTGACCGTCGTACCATACTAGACCTCGCTAAGCCATCCCCGAGAGCTCTACCGTCTCCAGTAAGCCGTTTTGTCTTTGTTTTCGCCGACGGTTACTGTTTCGAGCATGTGGACCGCAGGTTAAGAAGATTAGAAACCCATGGGGTTTCTGTGAATCACATAACCCATATGAATATGGGCCCAAAGACTTAGTTTGAAGAGAAAAATGAAATAGAACCCCATGAACCTCGGTGCAAATGAGTTTTTCTTTTTCCATTTAGTTTATTCTTTTAAATTTATGGAGGAAACTTCTAAAATGTGTAACTTGTGAACTCTTCATCAAAAATTAGTGAAACCATTTTTGTAAGGCTCTGGATAACTTAAACTTTCAACTAAAAATATGACACAACATGTTTATAGGACTTTTCTGAGGATTTTGAATTAATCCATAAACTATTTATTTCATGATAATAGCAGGAGAACCTTTAGACTGGACTTGGAAAAATTAGAGTAGAAGCCTTGAATGGTTTAACAATGGTTAAAAATATAAAACTCTCTAGTCTAAGGATTTAAGTAAGATTTATCCATTAAAGACTAAATATGTCCATTATTGAAGAAAAGTAAAATAAAGGGTAAATAGATGATACCAGTGAGCACTTCATTTTTCCTAGAGTACTTAGAAGGTATAGCACATGAGAAAAATGTAATAGACCATAGTCCGGTGAAGAAATAAAAAGTAACCATTTAAATAAGCAAACTAGAGGTCACTTTAGCAAATCATTGAAAAGCATCCCTAAGGAGATAAAGGCCCAACCTTAGGAATGACTGCTCTTGTCTTAAGAAGAACCTAGGAAAATATCAAACCTGTTGTTTTACACTTCTCAAAGGGCAAGTTAGTTTTAAGTGCTTAAAGCCACTATTTATTTAGGAAATCATAAGAAAATAAGTAAAAGAAGTTAAACAATAAAACTTAGTAGCAATAACTTTTATATACCAGGAAGATAGTGTGAAAAATATCAGATATGTCGTTTCACACTTATCACTAGGTAGTGTAGCGTTAGATACACTTTTTGCTTTAGTTTTGTTAATTTTGTGCAGTAAAGACCTTAACTCAAATTGAGCCCATATTCATATGACAAGCCCTAGTAACCTGTAAGAAGTCACTGTAATTTTTGTAAGATTTTTGGAAATTTTTAAGCAGCAATTGATATTCAAATCGCCCTATAATCTAGTTCAAAGAAAAGAGTGAGAGTAAGATTTTTGGAAACTGTGAACCCTAAGCATGCCATACTAAGTGAATACCTTGCTAAACCCTTAGTTTAAAGGTTGTAAGGAAAATGGACCCTGGGCCATTTGGCTAATCGAGTTTTGGTGTTTGATGAACAACACAATCCGTGAACTAATAAGTTTTCCAGTGTTTGTGTTTGTAGTTCACAGGATGCAAGATTTACTTGGACTAAGGAATTGAGGAAAGCAACACCTTAAAAGAAAACATTAAGAAGATCCAAGAAAAGTCCAAGTGTGCTGTTGTGGACTGTCTGTGCGAAGGCGCACCGGACTGTCCGGTGCACCAGGGAACTCTAGCCCAACGGCTAGTTCCAGGTGGCACTCGGAGAGAAGACCACCAGATTGTCCAGTGTGAGCACCAGACTGTCCGGTGTGAAAAAAGCCTGCGACGCCAACGGTCACCTGCTCTGACAGAGCAATGGCTAGGCGCACCGGACAGGCTACAGTGCGTTGTCTGGTGCACCACCGGACTGTTCGGTGTGCCGCAGAGAACTGCAGCTTTTCTCCAGCGGCTATAATTGAGTTGGGGCCTGTATATACTTCATTTGTGTCACGGCCGCCACCGTGTACCGGAGGCAACGAGGCCCGCGGCGTTTCGGCCGGAAGCTCGATAGTGGAGACGGCGGGGAGCATCTGAGAGGAGCCAAAAGCGGAGCACCACATACTCATGGAGAAGGCCCGTGGCTCTCTATGGAGTTACTCGACCGTGGTGCTTGGCCCTCGCGTGGGCTTCCCTTTGCGTAGGGGCACCAACGAGGATTAGTCGGGACCTTGCGTGGTTCCGGATACCTCGGTAAAAATACCGGCGTCATCCACGAGAGTTTGCTTCTCTACTTTGCTCTTTAAGTTTCCGCATTTATATTAAGCATTTAAGTTTCAATCTTGTATCCATACTTATTTAGTGTAGATTGAAACTTAGCCATTGCGGTAGAGATAGCAACACTTAGACAAAACCTAGTTTGCACATTCTAGTTTGATTATTTGCATAGGTTTTGCTTTAGGGATTTAATTGTGGCCTAGTTTAGTAAAAGTTTTAGAAGTCCTAATTCACCCCCCCTCTTAGGCGTCACCCGTTTCCTACAAGTGGTATCGGAGCCCGGTTTGGCTCATTTGAAACGCTTTAGCTTCACCGCTAAAAGAGCCGATGCTTTTTAGAGGAAGGGATGGATACCCATAGGCCACCACACTTCGACGGCACTAACTTCCCATATTATAGTGCTAGAATGGCTTGTTACCTAGAGGTCGTTGATCTAGGTGTTTGGAGAGTCACTCGTGACGGGATGAAACCCCTCAAGAATCCCGAGAAACCCACCACGAGTGAGGAAAAAGAAATTCATTTAAATGCTAGAGCCAAAAATTGCTTGTATGAATCTCTTAGCATGGATATTTTTAATCATGTATTTACCTTGAAAACTGCTAATGAGAATTGGCTAAAATTGCATGAGCTCCATGACAGCACATCCAATGTCCGTGAGCAAAAACATTGCCTAGTCCTAAATGAGTATAATTCTTTTGCTATGAAAGATGACGAGCTTGTTAGAGACATGTATTCTCGTTTGAATCTAATTATCAATGAGCTCAATTCTATAGGCATTAATAAGCTAGGTGATGCGGACATTGTGAGGAAGATTATCTCCCTGCTACCACAACAAAGATATGGGAGCATCATCACCATCCTTCACAACATGGAGGACTTGAGCAACATGACCCCGACCATTGTGATTGGGAAAATCGTGGCTTTTGAGATGTCGTGAAAAATGTGTCGGGGAGAGGAGCCAACTTCCTCAAGACCATATGCTTTTGCATGTGATGAAAGGAAGGGCAAAAAGAAGGCTCCCACTCCAAGTTCCTCAAGTGAAGAAGAGGAAGAAGAAGAAAGTGATGATGATGAAGATGATCAACCATGCACATCATCCTCCAAGGACAAAGAAACAATCCGATGCATCGGAAAGGTAATGAGGATGATCCGCAAGATTAATCTAATGGGTGTGCCCCTGCAGGTCGAGGATCTTCTCTTTAACATTGACAGGAAAAAGCAAAGGAAGAGAGGATGCTTCGCATGTGGGGAGAAGGGCCACTTCAGGGACAACTGTCCAAATATGGCCAAACCCAAAAAGGAGAGGAGTAAAGGCAAGGCGCTAACAAGTGTTAGAACTTGGGATGATTCTTTAAGTGAAGATGAACCTCCAAGGATGCGCAGCCACCGGTCCTCATCACGCTCATCACGGTCATCACACAAATGCCTTATGGCAAGAGGTAACAAAAACATTCCATCCTCTAGTGATGAAAGTAGTAGTGATGATGAAGGTGTGGGAAAGCCCTCTCTAGATGAGCTTGCGGAAGCCATAGAATTTTTCCAGGATGTTTGCACTAAGCAAAAAGCTCAACTTAAAACTTTGAAAAATAAGTTGGTTAGCTCTCAAAATGATTACAAAGGTTTGCTAGAAAAATTTGAAACTTTTGCAAACTTAAATAGTGAGCTATCAACTAAAATTGAGCTATTAGAATCTAGTGCTCCATCCACTGCTACCGATGATAGCCTTATTAAAAAGAATGAAAAACTTAAGGCTAAGTTAGCTAGCTCCCAAGAAGCTATTGAAAATTTGCTAGAGAAAATGGAAATTCTTAGCATACACAACAATGAGCTAACTACTAAGCTAAAAAACATTGGTAGCACCCCAGCAGCATCTTTAGTTGAAATACCTGAAATTATCAAGAAAGATGCTTCTACTTCCTGCTTTGATTTAATTGATGATTCTAACCCCTGCAACCAAGTCGTTGTTGAGAATATTGTTGTAGAGACATGTTCGGATAAGGTTGCAAAGGAAAATGAACAATTAAAGCAAGAAGTGGCTTGCCTTGGCAAGGCTTTGTATGACAAGAAAGGCAAAGCCAAACAAATCCAACCTCAACAGGATAACACCACTGCGGGAGTGAACAAGACTATGGAGGGAGAAACTGTGATTTGTAGGCTATGTCACATGGAAGGCCACAAGTCTTTCCAATGCAAGGTGATGACCGGGGATAAACAAAGGCAAAAGCTCAAGCAAAAGCCATCAAGCAAAATCTCCAACACCTACATCAAAAAGGTGAACAAAAAGGATGCTACACCATATTTGATCAAGAAGAAAAAGAATGAAAAAGTGATAGCAATCAAGGCCAACAAGCAAGCCAACAAAGGAAAGGGGGCTAAGCGCATCTGGGTGCCAAAGGAGATAATTTCAACCATGAAAAGTACCAAGAAGGTTTGGATTCCGAAAGGGAAGTGAGTGGACCGAAGGACATCGGGAAATTTGGAGACTTGGCAAATTTGGGATGTATATCATGGGATACATCATATTGGATCAAGTTTATTGCCAAGTGGGTTAGTGAAAATTTTAGACTCAAATTTCCCACCCATGACTAAGGTAACTAGATTTATTGTATCTCTTGTTTTTAGATATGCATATCTATTTACCTTGTATCTAGTTTACCTTTTCTTGCCTAGTATTACATTTGTTATTTACTTTTGTTTAAAATTATGCATACTAGGTAAATCACATGGTAGGATTGCTTGCTTTCAATTCATATACTTAAGCAAACCTACATGGATTAAAATGTTATTTAAGCATGGCACATAGCTTCTATATCACTCCATAGTAAATGATGCATCAATTAAAAATTTTGATTTCTACAAGTTGTATCATTTAACTTATATGTGCCAAAGTTCGGATTGTAGATAATTTGCCCCTCTTGATATCAAATCAAAGTGCAAGTCTCCTACAAGTATTCAAAACTTGTATGCACACCTTTAGGGAGAGGTTACTCTATAATCTAATACTTTGAGACTAACACCTTTTCAAGTCTATTTCATGTGATAGTCTCATTGTAAGGAAAATAAGGTCCCCGGAGAAAGACAACAATCTTCCACTGCAAAATCTCCAAGAACTCTCATGTCTCTCAAGCTCGCCATTGACTTTCAATTGGTATCTTTTGAGACTACATTTAGTATCATTTACATGTCTTCTCCAACATTTGATTAGACTATATTTCATATCATATGCTTCCATGTTGCTAAAAATGCATAAGTACTTAACTCATATTCTGTTACCTATGCATAAGGAAAGCTAGTCTTTTCAAATCATGTCTTGCACCTCTAATTTTCACATGCTTTTTCCTAAGTAGAGGATCTCTATCAGGGGGAGTATTTCTTCATCTCTAAAAAGGGGGAGAAAATTCTTTCTAAAGAGAACACTCGTTTAGGGGGAGTAATCATATCAACTGATATCATTCATGTGGTTTAATTTAGTATCCTTCAAATGGTATCATCTGATAAAATTCTTATGAGGGCAAGCTTTTATTTACTTCCTACATGCTTTTAATGTCTTCCTTTTCGGTGGATGATGCTAAAGGGGGAGAAGTTTAGGGACCAAAGCAATGAAAACTATATCAAACACCAAACACCACAAATTTTAAAATTTCATATCTACAAATGGTTTTTCAAGTGGTTTTGGTTATTTGGTCCTAAAATAGGAAGTAAGTGAATTATGGAGTTAGGGGGAGGCTTAAGTCCATAATATCACATTATGGGGACAAACATGCATCCTAGCAAGTAGATTGTATATTTTCATTTAAATACTTGTATTATTTGCTTGCTTTGGTTGTGTTGTCATCAATCACCAAAAAGGGGGAGATTGTAAGGAAAATGGACCCCGGGCCATTTGGCTAATCGAGTTTTGGTGTTTGATGAACAACACAATCCGTGAACTAATAAGTTTTCCAGTGTTTGTGTTTGTAGTTCACAGGATGCAAGATTTACTTGGACTAAGGAATTAAGGAAAGCAACACCTCAAAAGAAAACATTAAGAAGATCCAAGAAAAGTCCAAGTGTGCTGCTGCGGACTGTTTGTGTGAAGGCGCATCGGACTATCCGGTGGCACACCGGACTGTCCGGTGCGCACACGCCGGACTGTCCGGTGCACCAGGGAACTCCAGCCCAACAGATAGTTCCAAGTGGCACTCGGAGAGAAGACCACCAGACTGTCCGGTGTGAGCACCAGACTGTCCGGTGTGAGCACCAGACTGTCCGGTGTGGAAAAAGCCTGCGACGCCAGCAGTCACCTGCTCTGACAGAGCAACGGCTAGGCGCACCGGACAGGCTACAGTGCGTTGTCCGATGCAGCACCGGACTGTCCGGTGTGCCGCAGAGAACTGCAGCTTTTCTCCAATGGCTATAATTGAGTTGGGGCCTATATATACTTCACCCAACCGACCATTTGAAGGTGTGGGAGCCCAAGCAACATACCAAGGCATATAATGCACATTTCTAAGAGCTCAAACACCCAAGTGCTTAATAGAATCACTCGGTGATTAGCGTAGGTGCTTTGCGAAGTGCTTAGGTTAGTTAGACTGCTTTAGCGCTTGCTCTAGGTGAACCCTAGTTAGTTGAGTGAGTTTTGTAAAACCACACAACCCCTCGGCTCTTGCGTGAGTCGTTGTAATTGTACCAAGTGGGGCGAGAGTCTTGCGAGACTGTGACAATTGCGTTTGTGTCACAGCCGCCACCGTGTACTAGAGGGAACGAGGCCCGCGGCGTTTCGGCCGGAAGCTCGATAGTGGAGACGGCGGGGAGCATCCGAGAGGAGCCGGAAGTGGAGCACCACTTGCGCGTGGAGAAGGCCGCCCAGCTCTCTATGGAGTTAGTCGACCGTGGTGCTTGGCCCTCGCGTGGGCTTCCCTTTGCATAGGGGCACCAACGAGGATTAGTCGGGACCTTGCGTGGTTCCGGATACCTCGGTAAAAATACCGGTGTCATCCACGAGAGTTTGCTTCTCTACTTTGCTCTTTAAGTTTCCGCATTTATATTAAGCATTTAAGTTTTAATCTTGTATCCATACTTATTTAGTGTAGATTGAAACTTAGCCATTGCGGTAGAGATAGCAACACTTAGACAAAACCTAGTTTGCACATTCTAGTTTGATTATTTGCATAGGTTTTGCTCTAGGGATTTAATTGTGGCCTAGTTTAGTAAAAGTTTTAGAAGTTCTAATTCACCCCCCCCCCCTCTTAGGCGTCACCCGTTTCCTACAAAGGTAATCCTTATTCACTTTAAATTCATAACAGCATAACCAAACTAAGTAAAGGTGGTGAGTAATCAACTTAATCTGAGAGGGGAAACCTAACTCAACACTTGAGTCACAACCCATCTGAAAGTCGCCTAGAGGGGGGTGAATAGGTGTAATCTGAAATTTACAACTTAAAACACAAACTACAAGCCAAGGTTAGCGTTAGAATTAAAATAAAATCCAGGAGAGAGGGGGGAAACAAATCAACCAAGAAATAAAGCGGATGAACATGGTGATTTGTTTTACAGAGGTTCGGTTCTAAAGAACCTAGTCCCCATTGAGGTAGTCACAAAGACCGGGTCTCTTTCAACCTTTTCCCTCTCTCAACGGTCACTTAGATCGAGTGAGCTTTCTCCTTAATCAAACGGGTCACTTAGACCCCACAAGGACCACCACACATTTGGTGTCTCTTGCTTTGATTACAAGTCACTTAGGAACAAGAATGAGGAATAAAGAAAGCGATCCAAGCAACAAGAGCACAAAGAACGTGAACAAACACTCTCTTAAGTCACTAAGTGGTTGGAATGAGTTTGGGACTTGGAGAGGCTTTGATTCTCTTGAATTGTGTCTAGGAGTGAATGCACTAGCTCTTGTATTGAATGTGAATCTCAGAAAACTTGGATACTTGGAGTGGTGGTGGTTGGGGTGTATTTATAGCCCTCAACCACCAAACAACCGTTGGGGCAGGCTGCAGTCGATGGGCGTACCGGACAGTCCGGTGCGCCGCCAGACACTATCCGGTGCGCCAGCCATGTCACCCAACCATTAGGGTTCTGGAGCTTTTGACCGTTGGAGGCTCTGTCCTCTAGTGGCACCGGACAGTCCGGTGCCGCACCGGACAAACACTGTTCAGTGTCCGGTGCGCCTCTGACCCGCGGCTCTGACTCTGCATGCACTATTCTTCACTATAGCTCTGATCACCGCGCTTTTGCAGTCGACTATTGCGCGAAGTAGCTGTTGCTCCACAGTCACACCGGACAGTCCGGCGGCACACTGGACAGTCCGGTGAATTATAGCGGAGTGCGCCTGAAGAAACCCGAGAGTGGCTAGTTGGACTCTGTACGGTCCTGGTGCACCGGACACTGTCTGGTGGCACACCAGACAGTCCGGTGCGCTAGACTAGAGCACACTCGGTTTATTTGCTCCTTTGAATTTTAACCCTAACTTCTATCTTTTATTGGTTTGTGTTGAACCTTTATGCACCTGTAGAACATATAATCTAGAGCAAACTAGTTAGTCCAATATTTATATTGGGCATTCAACCACCAAAATTAATACTGGAAAAAAGGTTAACCCTATTTTCCTTTCAATCTCCCCCTTTTTGGTAATTGATGCCAACACAAACCAAAGCAAATATATAAGTGCACAATTGAACTAGTTTGCATAAGGTAAGTGCATAGGTTAGTTGGAATTAAACAAATTTATAGTTTCACTAGATATGCATGGATTGCTTTCTTTTATTTAACATTTTGGACCATGCTTGCACCACTTGTTTTGTTTTTGCAAATTCTTTTTGGAAAGTCTTTTCAAAATCCTTTTGCAAATAGTCAAAGATATATGAATAAGATTGCAAGAAGCATTTTCAAGATTTGAAATTTCTTCCCCTGTTTCAAATGCTTTTCCTTTGACTAAACAAAACTCCCCCTTAATGAAATTCTCCTCTTAGTTTTCAAGAGGGTTTTACCAATTTTTGAAAATACTAACCAATTGAAAAATTATTTGAAAACATAGTTAGATACCAATTTGAAAAACTTTCGAAATGAAGTTTTAAAACTGGTGGTGGGTGGTGGTGCGATCCTTTTGCTTTGGGTTAATACTGTCTTTCCCTTTTGGCATTAATCGCCAAAAACAGAGACTCTTGAGAGCCCTGATTACTTTCTCCCCCATTGGTACAAGTAAATATGAGTGAAAGATTATACCAATTTGAGAGTGATGTGGAGTGACGGTGAAGGGTAAATAATACTGTTAGAGTGGAGTGGAAGCCCTGTCTTTGCCGAAGGCTCCATTTCCCTTTCAATCTACGACTTAGTATAGAGATATACTTTGAAACACATTAGTCGTAGCCTTGGTACATAATAAATAAGAAATATGCATTTATACCAAAATGAAAGAGATATGGTCAAAGGTATATAAATGAGCTATGTGTGCAATGTTTCAATCAAAAATCTGAGAATCAAGTATATTTAGCTCATTCCTAAGTTTGCTAAAGGTTTTCTCATCTAAAGGCTTGGTAAAGATATCGGCTAATTGTTCTTTGGTGCTAACATAAGCAATTTGGATATGTCCCCCCTTTGTTGGTGATCCCTTAGAAAGTGATACCGAATGTCTATGTGTTTAGTGCGGTTGTGTTCAACGGGATTATCCGCCATGATCTGATACCAATTGAAAGTCGCCTAGAGGGGGGTGAATAGGCGTAATCTGAAATTTACAACTTAAAACACAAACTACAAGCCAGGGTTTGCGTTAGAATTAAAATAAAGTCCGGGAGAGAGGGGGAAAACAAATCAACCAAGAAATAAAGCGGATGAACACGGTGATTTGTTTTACCGAGGTTCGGTTCTAAAGAACCTAGTCCCCGTTGAGGTGGTCATAAAGACCAGGTCTCTTTCAACCCTTTCCCTCTCTCAAACAGTCACTTAGACCGAGTGAGCTTTCTCCTTAATCAAACAGGTCACTTAGACCCCACAAGGACCACCACACACTTGGTGTCTCTTGTTTTGATTACAAGTCACTTGGGAACAAGAATGAGGAAGGAAGAAAGCGATCCAAGCAACAAGAGCACAAAGAACACGAACAAACACTATCTTAAGTCACTAAGTGGTTGGAATGAGTTTGGGACTTGGAGAGGCTTTGATTCTCTTGAATTGTGTCTAGGAGTGAATGCACTAGCTCTTGTATTGAATGTGAACCTCAGAAAACTTGGATACTTAGAGTGGTGGTGGTTGGGGGTATTTATAGCCCTCAACCACCAAACAACAGTTGGGGCAGGCTGCAGTCAATGGGTGCATCGGATAGTTCGGTGCGCCATCGGACACTGTCCGGTGCGCCAGCCATGTCACCCAACCGTTAGGGTTCTAGAGCTTTTGACCGTTGGAGGCTTTGTCCTCTAGTGGCATCGGACAGTCCGGTGCCACACCGGACAGACACTGTTCAGTGTCCGGTGCGCCTCTGACCCGCGGCTCCGACTCTGCGCACACTATTCTTCACTGTAGCTCTGATCACCGCGCTTTTGCAGTCGACCGTTGCACGAAGTAGTCGTTGCTCCGCTGTCACACCAAACAGTCCAGTGAATTATAGCGGAGTACGCCTGAAGAAACCCGAGAGTGGCTAGTTGGACTTTGTACGGTCCTGGTGCACCGAACACTGTCCGGTGGCACACCGGACAGTCTGGTGCGCCAGACCAGAGCAAACATGGTTTCTTTGCTTCTTTGAATTTGAACCCTAACTTCTATCTTTTATTGGTTTGTGTTGAACCTTTATGCACCTGTAGAACATATAATCTAGAGCAAACTAGTTAGTCCAATATTTGTGTTGGGCATTCAACCACCAAAATTAATACTGGGAAAAGGTTAACCCTATTTCCCTTTCACCATCCTTTATGTTAAGTAGCTTATCTTTAAGCACTGCATTTTCATAAATATTTAGCATTAAGTAATTCATGCATTTGCATTTGATAGAGAATATGTGCTAATCGCCAAAGCAAGAAGGGGGAGCTCAAGAAGGAGAGAAGGACCGTGTTCAAGAACCAGTGGTTGAGGACTTCCCTCCTAACCCTATGTTAGAAGGCAAACCTTGGTTTTATGCATAACCTGTTATATGCTATTTTAATGCAACTCTATTTGTAGGCTTGTAATGTGCACTTAAGTGTAGGATTTGCTTGAAACCCTAGATGCATGAACTTAGGTTCCTTTTGAGATGAATACTAGAATGCTAAGTCGAGTAGCTACTATGCTAATTAGGGATCTCGATAGAAGTCGAGTGATTTTCCTAGCACTCACGCGAGGTCAGAAATTGGTTGTACTCATTTTGAGAATGGGATTATGACTGTATATGGACACGGATCTCGAGAGATGCCCTATCTGTGGAATGGAATCAGAATAAGGATTAATGTTGGATACTTTGTGTCAAGCGTTCGAACATACTAAACACATGCCGAGAAATATGGTAATCGGTAAGCCTAGTACCTAATTGAAGTCGAGCGCAGACTTTATCCCTCACTTGTCCTGAAACTTGGTCTCCTATGCTAGCAAAGGTGGGTACAAGGGTAGTCACTACACGGTGGAGTCTGAGGCAGTGGGGCATTATATCCAAGGCAGTGGGCCCTAACCGCGAACGAGGAATTGATGGGGACAATTGACGTGTGTGGGGACAGAATGCCCCTATATGTCAATGTGTTTAGGTTTACCTTGCAAGGTTAAAACTCGATTCGAATCATCTACTTCTCGTAGCTAATGAGTCTTCTTGATCACTGTACTGCACCGAGTAAGAAGTGTAATGAGGTTTCATGAAACAATTGTTGCTTGCTAACTGCTTGTTGTCATGTGTGATTAGAAGGAAGCTTACCTAGATAAAAGCTACTATGAAACTTGAAAGCTAAAATTTTACTACACTTAGTATCTACTTTTGGCAACCAAACCTCATAGCCAAAAAGTCTCATGCATCTAGAGGTAGTGGAGTAGTTTTCACACACAGGAAAAGTCTAGCTGAGTATTAGTATACTCGGCCTTGCTTGTGGCACCAAAATTTTTATGTACATCACTCCAGGTCTTGGTTGATGGTGTGACTTGGCCTTCCACCCTGTCACTGGGATGGACAGTCGAGTGGGATACTACCTCTGCGGGAGAGGACCAAGAGTAGTAGCTTGGCCAGGCTTCACCGTGCCGCTCATTTACCTTCGTTAGAATTTCTGTTGCAAGAAAACAATTGAAGTACTGGTTTTGGGTTTTATGAACAACCTTCAATGATGTAATAACATTTGCTACTATTTAAATTATGGTTCTATGTATTGTTGTATTTCTATGTGTCTCATCGTCGAATGAGAAAGTGGCTATCGATCCAGAGTAAGTGTGTCACTGTTTAATCCGATTTAAGTGTGTCACTGTTTTTGACGCGAGACTTGAGAACTTAAGCTAGATTAATCTGGATGGTTTCGCCACAGTGAGTAACCCTAGTGTCCTAACGGTCTGGAGCCCCGGGACGCGAAGGCCCTCGATGGGCCTTGTTTGCGAAATGTCTGTGCCAAGAGGGGGTGTGATCTAGTTCAGGTGCCCCAAGTCTTGATGGTTGGGTCCCCAAGAATGAGAGGGGCCTCGGGTGCTAACATATATGTATCTTGGACAAGAGAGACTCGATGGGCCCTACCTGACAGATGTCTATGGCAGTAGGGGGGTCTGATTGTTAGGTGCTCTGTGATGCAAGAGGCTCGAGATCCTACATTCAGGTCTCATGAGACTCAAGGGCCCTCAATGAACCCCACCTGTCAGGTGTCCTTAGCCATGATGGGGGAAGCCCCGAGATGCCACGGAAGTCCCAAGTCATACACTAATTGTGGACAAGCTTGATAATTTTATTTATGATATGTGGGTCTACCTTTGATAAGATCTCATACAAGTTTAACTAGAATTATATATATTAGTAATAATATTTATTTTTTATAGTAAATTTAGTATCGATATATATTTAATGAATTATTTAAGAATTATTATATAACATAAATATCAATATTTTGCTATATATATTTGATCAAAGATCAAAATTTATGATTCATCCAAAAAAGAATGACACCAAAAGGGACATGTGGCAAAGAGGGAAGAAGATCCATCGGAATGTGCTTAGCGGCCTTGGACTCACTAGTGATTTGCTATATATATTTGATAAAGTATAAAAATGTATGATTTTTCTAGAAATAAGAATGACACCAAAGGGGCATGCAATGAAGAGGAAAGAAGATCCTATAGAATGTGCCCCAACCCCAGCGACCTCGGCCTCACCAGCAACCAGGGATACAATTTTACCTGTGGGTTTGAGTATCCGTTGGATATCTGACCCGTCGAATTTAGATTTGGGCACGAAATTTAAATCGCGGGTCCCCCATAGATATACAAAATTAGATTTTAGTCAAAAAGCGAGAAGCCTATCACGGTGGCGGCGGGAGGTGGGAGATGTGACTATGGGAGTGGCGAGAGTCCGAGACGCAGTCATGACACGCGGTCACACTCTCCATGCCCATGCTCGAACGATCCCCGTATACGCTCTAACTCCGGCGATCCCCATCCGCCATCCTCTCTGTTAGTTTGGTCTCCACTACTCTAGTCAACGCCTCAGCGTAGGCATGCGGACCGGTAACGTGTGCCTTGACACTAAGGGCTGATTTGGTGATCGGGGATCCCAAGGGGATCCATGGGGGAGAAATCCACTTGCAATTCAATTTTGAATAACAAGGGGATTCTTCTCCCATTGATCCTCTCGGGATCCCTGACCACCAAATCAGCCCTAAGTGGTTGATTCCCCGACGATGATGTGCACCCCAACGTAGTTGACCTCGTGACTGTTAAAGTATACTCAGTGGCAATTGAGAATTGAGAGAGAGACAAATGACCGTTGTTATTCATTGCAGGAAGACAGTGTTTATATACAAGCGAACTAGTGCCTCCCCAAGGGGTGCGTCCCTTGGGGAGAAACTGTCGCACCCAATGGCGGGGATTGAACACATATATTGTAACACTCCCCCTTGATCAATCCAAGTCCATTTGATCATCTGCAAGTTGTCTTCTAATATATTATCTCCTCAAAAACCCTGTGGGAAAAATAAGGAGTACACAATGCTTTTGGATCATGAGTAAAACTCATATTGAACTCCAAAAGAAAAATATGCTTGTAATCATCATGCATAAAAACCCCTGTGGGGAAAAGTTAATGATGAAGCATATAGCTTAGTTGATATTACCTCGTTAAAAATTTTGGATGAGAAAACCTTAACAAGGCAAAACTCATACAAAGAAAAGAGTGTAATATGATGGTACAAAAACAGGTCAAATATCATGGAGAATTACTCCCCCTGATTCTTGCAAGCACTTAATTCTTCTCATACCAATCACCTCAACATATTTCTGAAAACGTTGAGTATGGTAGAGATTTTGTGAATAGATCAGCAAGATTATCACAAGACTTTGTTTGCAAGATGGATAATTCAATTTAGGAGCAATATGTAGATTAATGTTGCTCCTGATATAACCTGTTTCCATCTAAACAACACAAGCTCAATTATCCTTATAGATAATTGTCGGTGGTTCAATTGAACCATGGTATGCTATTGTTCTCCCATGGACCTCTAGCCCAAAGAACAATAATATGTCTATAGTCATCATCTCAAAAACCCCAATGGGGAAAATAAATGATGAGACATATAACTCAGGCAAATATTTCTCCAAGATAATCTAGTCAGAAAATCTGAGAAATCAACATATCAGCTTAGTTTCCTTAAAAACCCAATGGGAAAAATAAGGAGAGTAGTCATACTCTATTGTTGATTCATTTGAACTCTAGGGAGATAAACTCATCACCTAGTTCAAATACAACAATAACTATGTCATAATGTATCATCCTTGAAAACCTCTAGGGGAAAATAGATGATACGACATAGGCCTTGTGTTGATGTTGCCTTGTTAAAAACTTTGAATGAGAAACCCAAACAGGGAAAAACTCATGCAAAGAAAAGAGTACAACATGATGTATATACAAGTTCTTCAGATCAAAAGGGAAACTCCCCCTGATCTTTACAAAACACTAAGTCATCCCATACATACTCTCAAACACATTTAAAATGTGGAGTAAGGTAGAGACTTAGTTTGTAACTTGTTTTTCATCTAAACAACACAAAGTAATATTATCTCCATAGATAATAAGGTCAATGATATAAAATCATGACCACCACATACCCTCAGTATGTAGTATATCATTCTGTGTGTAAGTGACCATTAATCTCTGTTGATCGACATTTATCAAACAGTAGGTTCAACTTACCAGAAGTATGTCATTGATCTTGTACCTGGGGATCTTCTATAGATATCCAAGATCAATATAACCAAACATAAGGAGAGCATGAGTACATCTGGAGATCATAACTCGATCTCATGTGCTGTTAGCTAGCAAATCATTGCAAAGCAATATCCGGCCGGATGCTCTTGCAAGATATAATAGCACATCTCATGATCCGAAAGAATCAAATAACAATGATTCTCTCATATTGAATTTCTTTAATATATGTTGGATATAGACAACTTTGTATCCAAGATACTCAAGGCCCGGGAGGCGCGCAGCCCCGACAGCGCTCAGCCCTGACTGGCTGCGTCGGGCGCGGCCCCAACGGCGCGCGCAGACCCGACGAGTGCGGCCACGGATCCGGCCAGGTACGTCCACAGCGCGGGGTCCCTTGTGCGGCTTTGCGTGGCGAGGCCATGCCAGCCCCAGCGTGGGCAAGACATCCCGGCGATTAGGTGGAACAAGAGAGCATGCTGCTGGGGCGGTTAGGCGCTACGATGCTCCCTGCGATGTCGCTTGTCGCCCAAAGATCCACTCGTGGTATGCATGCCCAACGAGATACGCATCATGTGGCAATCACCACCGCGGCGATGCAGCGTTGCATGTAATCGTAGAGGGAGAAGAACGACGACAAGTCCACGAAGCATACAAAATGAATCAACATCCACATAATGTAGAGGCAGGATATTGTTACCCTATCCAATGGATCATTTTTAATATCTTGCATTGCTTCTTCATCGGTGGACATATGCAGTAAGTGGGCGCTCGCCTTCTGATGCAGACGCAAGCAAACGGCGCAGGCAAGAACTCGTCCTTCTTCAGTGCAATGGCCGATCAGACTTTCATGGTAGGCAAAGTGCTGATAACGTGTTAAAGTATACTCGGTGGCAATTGAGAATTGAGAGAGAGACAAATGACCGTTGTTATTCATTGCAGGAAGACAGTGTTTATATACAAGCAAACTAGTGCCTCCCCAAGGGGTGCGTCCCTTGGGGAGAAACTGTCGCACCCAATGGAGGGGATCGAACACATATATTGTAACAGTGACCTCGTGTCGCTGTGCCAGTGCCTGCCTCCACGTCTAGCAAGCCACTTGGCTGCCTTTACCCTCCAGCAAGGCAACCATCCTCAAGCCGTGGCAGTTCCATTGCATCATCCCGAGTTTGTATTGTAACTGAATGTTGCAGACTTGATGTTATATTTGTACCCGACAGGTACCCGATACACACCGACAAATGACAGTGACGAACGTGGTTTCAAAATTTTACTCGTGGGTATAGTTACGGACGGACAAGTAATCCCTATAAATATGGTTAATGTCGCTTATTTACTCTCGTCAATCCGAAGCCGACCATTAACCATCCCTACCAGCAAATCCTGCAGTGCCCAGTGCTTCTATATATATTTGCATCTGATGGCACCAGAGCCGGAGATGAGTCGTCGAGCACCATAGGAAGAACAGGTGTGGACGACGAGTGCGCATAGCGGTGGAGGTGCTGGCACAGCAAATTACGGGGCAACAATTCGTCTTTGGCACAGTTTGTGTTTAGTTGAGGAGTGGAGAAGAGTGGAGCGGCTCTATTCTAGTTTTTGGATGTTTGGTTTCCAACAAAAGAGGAGCGGGGCAACTCCTGTAGTCTCCATATGGAAATTTACCATAAATAGTTGGAGTGCTCCTGCTCTACCAAAATGGTCAGATGTGAGCGCTCTTTCGGACACGAGCGCTCTCCTTCCTCTTCTCCTCTCTGCACTCATATGACTCTCCAACCAAACAAAGAACGGAGCGATTTTGTTCTATTTTACTCTTCAACCAAACAAAAAATAGATTGGCTCCATACTGGCATACTTCTTGCCAAACTGAGAATATAACGATTTCATTGTCAAAAAGTAGAATAGAATCGTTTTATTTTAATTGACACTCCAACCAAACGCACACAGTAACATGAACTGCACACCGTGCAAGGGACAACGAGAATTGCCCAGATTCGTCCGTGGAGAAGGAGAATCCGTTTGGATGCTGCTGGGTTTTCCTCGAGCGGCATGCGGGAGATATGAGTGGAGAGGTTTGGAGAAAAAAATTGATTCAGCTTCAGATGCGTTGGCACTTGGCACCATCGTCACCGGTTGTGTACGCTACTGTTGCGGTGTTGCCTGTGCTGCTGCATTGACTTGCGTGTAGAGTTGCCTTCTAGCGTATAGTCACTACGGTAAAATAGGGAATTTTCGACGGCTAAAGCCATTGGAGATAAGCCTTAAGCCATCGGAGATAGCTTATTTCCGACGGCCGTAGGCTTATCTTCGACGGTACCCGTCCCTCGAACGTAAAAGGTCAAAAATAGCCTTATATCTGACGACCGCCGTCAGACATAACTTATGTCCGACAACCACGTCAGGCCGTCGATGATTATGCTCGTCAACCGTTTTAACGGCTGTTGGCGGGGCCCACAACGCTTATGTCTCACGGCTTAACTTAGGTCAACGGACATAGGGAAGTATTATGTCTGACGGCCTAACTTAAGCCATCGGACATAAGGGCCTATTATGTCCGACGGCTTAAGTTAGGCCTCGGACATAATGAATTTCAGCAATTACAAAAAATTCCTTTTTATAAATTTATGACATTTATGGAAAAATCACAGATTTCATATACATATACACAGATTTCATATACAACCACATATTCGCATTCACAATTACATTCACAAACATCAATTCACATAAGTATTCACATTCACAAACTTCACCTTACATTCACAAACATATAGTTCCAAATAGTTGCAACAAGTCTTTTACATTAACATATAGTTCCAAATTAAAAACTGACATAGTTCGACACATAGTCTTTGACTTAAATAGTGACACAGTTCCAAGTCAAACACATTTGATGAACTATCACTCATATCCATCACCTGTTTGGTTCGAGTTATAGCCACTTCCTCCAGCTGGACTCTGGATGTTGAAAAGGTTGTTCACCCAAGAATGCGATGCGTCGTCTTGACCAGACTCATCTCCAGGTGCAGCAACTGAAGCGGGAGGTGTCTGAAATCCCTATAACACACACACATGAAATATTAACCACTAAGTTTTTCATTTTAACACATAAGGCATCTATGAACATGTCACACACGCATATGTGTACATACCATAGGGAATTGTGACGGAGGCGGAGGTGGAGGCGACAGCATTGGCATCGGCAGTGCAAAGTCCGGAGGCGGCATCCCATATGTCGGCATTGGGACGTCCGCTTGTTGTACAAGTTGCTACAAATTATATACAAGCCATTGTTGAGAAAATAAGGTACACATCAATGTGTTTTTAGTTATTATGAACAAAATGTCACACATACAAGGACGGTCACTTTCATGTGCTCATGCAACGACTCTTCGGCAGCTTTAAGGAGCTCGAAGAACTTCTGAACCTAAGGCGTAGGTGGATCCTCATAATCGGTGGGTTGACCGGGGTTCTCTGAATCGACGGGTAGAAGCTCATGACGTACATCGTCAAGCATCTCTTCCATCCTATCGTAATCCCCGTCTTCATGTGACTGAACTTCAATTCCAATATAGTATGAAGAGGTGGGTCCTCACCGTGGTGCACCCACACCTCATAGCCTAGCATATAACTGTTCTTACAAAGATCTATCGACATAGTCCTATCAAGGAAATAAATGTTCCGACACTTGCTACAAGGGCACATAACATCGGTTCCAGTCTCTAACTGAGCAAAAGCATGGTCGAGAAACGCGTCAGTCTTGGCAACCCACTCACTTGATGGAGCACCTCTTTTCTTCCAACCTTCATACATCCATCAACGATTCTCCTCCATACTAGATACGAGACGTTAACTTAATTAGTTATGATTACTAAATGAACCACACTAATACAATATTATATTGAAAAATCATTTCACGGGACCCTAAATCATATAAAAATACCTTATTTATGAGGGCTTAATAATTACCCTCGAAAATTAAAAGTTTAAATTATATAGGCACCACTAAATAAACTAAAACAAGCTAATTTAATTATATAATTAACTCAGGTCGTCGGACATAACAAACTAAACATAACTATTAGTAAACAATATATATGCATATACAAAATTATGCTAAAAGTCACAAAATTACTCACTTAGCCGGATGTAGAGCCGGTGAAGCGAGCGCCGGTGGCGTCGGGGGCGGGGGCAGAGGCTGTGGCGGGTAGGGCCAGGGCGGGCAGTCACCGTCGGCGGCTGGGGCGGCACGGGGAGGCCCCTGGCGGCGGCAGCGGCTGGTGGGCGGCGTGCTGGACGTCGGCCACGGGCTGGTGTAGTTTACTAGTGTTTTTTTTTCTTCTTCGCTAAATCTCTTTCCACAATTTCTAGCATCGTGTTGACTTCCACAACGATGCATTCCATACCATAGGTGTGTGCTGTGTAACTAAGTAGCCGTGTAGCTGTTGGTAGGTGTAGGTGTTCGTTTGCACCACATATGATCTGTACGGCACATAGCATCCTGCATGTGAGATACGAGTACCAGATAGGTATGTGCATCACTGCTGCATCCGGTCCATATATACTAGGACTGCAAGATACATAAACAAAACGAGGGCGACATCCACCACCCTCCCCTTCCCGACGAAGCAACTTGCACGTCGCGATCCCGCCGGGCGCTCGGTTAAAGCCATCTGGGATCAAGTGGCGCGGCACTTGGCTAGCGACTGGCGGGCGGGCGCAAGAGTCACCGACGTGCGTGCGTGCACATTGGCGGAGAGAGATCGAGTCAACCCGTTTAGTCAGGCATGCGCTCTAGCTCCTCGATGGACGATGGCGACACCGCGATCGCGAGAAGAATTGATGCATGTCGAGAGGCAGAAGAGAGTTCACACCGCCGTGGCGTCCTCGTGCAGGGCAACGAAACCGTCGAAACGCATGCTCAGCTCTGTTGTCGGGACTCGGGACGCCCATCATCGGTGGCACTGCTACAGTATCCTTTGAAGACCTGCAGAGAAGTTGCCTCTGACAACGAAAGTGCTTTTTTTAAGGCCTCTTTGACAGAGCGGCCGTGTTGAATTCTCACATAACTCTCTTCCAAACAATCTTTTTAAAGAATAACTCTACGCAGATTTTGTGTCTACTATAAATCCATTGCATGGGACTTGTGTGACAGATCTAAGTAATATGTGCTTCATGTGAATTGTATGTGTGTAGATCAGCAAATAAATATGAACGACAAACATATCATCCCTTGTATGGGACTAGGATTTGAACGGATGAACCAATATTTTAGTATTTCCATGGATCTACACAAACGGATATATGAAAAACATGTCAATGTCGGTTATGTATGGACAACTTGACAGATGGGTGTTGACACTACCGGAATCCGAGGCTTTGCCGAGTGTCGGACTCTTTGCCAAGTGCCTTTTGTCGGGCACTCGGCAAAGAGGGATTTGCCGAGAGCCGCACTCGGCAAAGTTCGGCTCTCGGTAACGAGCCTCTTTACCGAGTGCAGGACACTCGGCACAGGACCGCACTCAGCGGCCGTTCTAAAGCTGATGGCCGTCACTTTTTGCCGAGAGCCGAGGACTGACACTCGACAAAGAGGATTCTTTGCCGAGTGCCTAGTATTTGGCACTCGGCAAAGCAGGCTTTGCCGAGTGTCTTCTATAGACACTCGGCAAACCATATTTTTGTTTTTTACATTTTGGCCACCAAACTTTTTGTGGTATGTTCCTACACTATGTAGACCTACATGTACCATTTTGGGACAATTATAACAGTGTTTGCAATAGCTAGCAGATTTAGTTCGTTTATTTGAATTTTTTCGGAAAATTCAGATTTGAACTGCAGGTCACTCGAAACTTGGAAAACAGTGCATGAAAAAATGATATCCATGCTACTTAGCACAAGTTACGACCGATTTCAGGAGCGGACCGGAAACTTCGAGCACCATGCTCACTTAATATGGCCGTGAACTTGCCATCCAGATGTTTAAAAATTGTATAAAACACAAATAAAGTCAGAAAATCATGAAACCTGTCCACGTGTCATGATATCATATGTAGAGGCTGTGATAAAAATTTGAAAAAATTTCGAGAAAGCTGTGACGCACTATGTGTACAAACCTAAGAGATCCACATTGAAACTCCATGATTTCATGTGTAGTTCTCTTAGGTTTCTACACATACTGTCTCACAACTTTCTCCAAACATTCTAAATTTTTTATCACAGCCTCTACATGTGATATCATGGCACGTGGACAGGTTTCATGATTTTCTGAGTTTGTTTGTGTTTTATACAATTTTTAAACACCTGGATGGCAAGTTCACGGCCATGTTCAGTGAGCATGGTGTTCGAAGTTTCCTGTCCGCTCCTGAAATCGGTCGTAACTTGTGCTAAGTAGCATGGATATCATTTTTGCATGCACGGTTTTCCAAGTTTCGAGTGACCTGCAGTTCAAATCTGAATTTTCCGAAGAAATACAAATAAACAAACTAAATCTACTAGATATTGAAAACACAGTTATAATTGTCCCCAAATGGTACATGTAGGTCTACATAGCGTAGGAACAAACCACAAAAAGTTTGGTGGCCAAAAAAACAAATGTACTTTGCCGAGTGTCAGCTGGTTGACACTTGGCAAAGTATGCTTTGCCGAGTGCCCCTTGGGTGACACTCGGCAAAGAAGTGTAAATTAATCTTTGCCGAGTGTCACCTGGGCGACACTCGGCAAAGGCTCCTTTGCCGAGTGTCCCCAATCTGGCACTCGACAAAGCTTATTTTAAAAATAAAAAAATCTTTGCTGAGTGCCAGATCACGGGCACTCGGCAAAACGCGTGTACATAGCGCTGGTAACCTTTTTTCTCTCTCACTCTCACACTTCGCGCCGCCGCTGCCGTATACATGCCGCCGCCGCGCCCCCGCGCCCACGCCGCGCCTGCGCCGACCGCGCCCTCACCCTTGTCCCCGCCCACGCCCTCGCCGCGCCGCCGCAGCCGCGCCCGCGCCGTACGCCGTATGTCGTGCCCCCGTCGTGCCCTCGCCGTGCCTCCGCCGCGTCCCCGCCGTGCCCCCGCCGCGTCCCCGCCATGCGTGCCCTCGTCGTGCCCTCGACGTGCCCCCGCCGCCTCGCCCGTGACCCGCCGTCTCGTCCGTGACCCATCGTCCCGCCCGTCGGGTATGATTAGGTTTAATATTGAGTTGATTAGATTAATATTTAGTTTTCTTGTGTTAAATTTATGTACGTGTATGATTAGGTTAATATTGAGTATTGATGATTGCCGGCCATCGTGCCGTTGAATTATGTATGGATGTCAGCCATCATGCTGATAGTTTTATTTGCAGGATTTCAAAACCTCCCCGTGCAGGGGAGGTGCTGCCGAAATTTTCTGTTAGAGGATGGAGGACCGTGAGTGGATGTACACGGGCCATAGAGAAAGGAACGATGTCACCACTGAATGGATTAGAAAGACCGATGATTTCGTAGAACGGGCATATGGCGAAGCTGCTAAAGGAGCGAGTCTAGTCCCATGCCCGTGCAGCAAATGTGCCAACCGGAAAAGAAAACCAAAGAAGTCCATGGTAGAACATATTTGGAAGAATATATTTACGTCGGGCTATACTCGGTGGATAGGTGCTGAGACAACGTGTCGAGGATTATGACGCGGATGCGGGGGTAGCGGATATGTTGAACGACTATCAAGAGGCACAGTACATGGGAGGATGTATGGATGACGAGCCAGAGCCAACTGCAAAGGCGTTCTACGACATGTTCGACGCGGCACAGAAGCCCCTTCACGGCCAGACAAAGGTTTCTCAACTGGATGCCATTGGGCGTGTAATGGCGTTCAAGTCGCGGTACAGCATGAGTAGAGACGCATTCGATGGCTTGTTGACGGTTAGTGGTAGCCTGCTTCCGGATGATCACGTTCTGCCAAAGAGCATGTACGAGGCACAGAAACTCCTTCGTGCACTCAAGATGACGTATGAGCAGATTCATGCTTGTCCGAAGGGTTGCGTGCTATTTAGGAAAGAATACGCGGAGGCAAAGTACTGTCCCAAGTGTACATCATCTAGGTTCATGGAGGTAGACTCTAGTGATGGACAGAAGAGGCAGCTCGACATCCCCTTGACAATCCTACGACACCTTCCGTTTATACCGAGGATTCAGCATCTGTACATGACAGAGGAATCCGCGAAACAGATGACATGGCACAAAAATGGAAAATGATACAATCCTGACAAGATGGTGCATAAGGGCAAGCCCACATCCAACGTCAACTACAACCCGGATGACGGGCCCGAGGCCTACACCAACTCTGCCATCTACAGCCGCCTATATGACTACACCGCCATGGCGCAGGAGGTCCATGTCCCAGACTATGATCCGAGCACCGAGCTGATCGACCTCGATGTGCTCATGAGGGTCGGAGGAGGCAAGAGACATGGGCGGTACTGGATTGCCGACGGGGCAATCAACTCGTCCTCCACTCCCACTCTGTCTCAGGTGAGAGCAAGGAGCACGGGCTCGAGTCCAGCCATACGACCTCGGCACGACAGCTCACAACAGCGCATACAACAACTCGAGGTTAGTGCTTCTGTAACTCGTCCTTTCTTGAGTTTTATACCTTCTCTTTGAGTTACTATAATATTGGCTTGTAATATTACAGACCCAACTAGAAGAGATGCAGGCGAGGATAATGGCGGAGCGGGCGGCGACTGATCAGAGGATGGCAGATATGTTCCAGTACATGCAGAGCCTTAGCGTGGCACAGGGTTTCGCACCGCCACCTCCATTGTTCCCTGCAGTTGACCCTGCTGTGTTCCATACTCCTGTGAGTATCAAAATTGTAGTTAGATGTTGGTAATGCATCTGGTATAACACATGCAATCTCTTCTCTGTGCAGGGTCAATCTGGTGCCGCATCCAACAACCCTCCTGAAGGGTTCAGCCCAACGCAGCACCAGACCAACCGCCCACCTCCATGAGTTTTATGTTTTCAGTGTTGAATACTTATGTCTATGTGTTTGAAGACTTCAAAACTTGTGTTAGTCACTTATGTTTGTGTTGGATACTTATGTCAGAGCTTGAGACGTATGAGACATGTTTGTGTTGGGTACTTGTGTTGAACACTTATGTTTGTGATGTATATTTATGTTTGTGTTGGCTATTTGTGTTTGTGATGATATCTGTGATGTATATATGTGATATATATGTGATATATTTTGTTTGTGTCGATGGAATACAAAAACAAATAAAAAAGGTGCATACTGGTCACTTTGCCGAGTGTAACACTCGGCAAAGAGGTTCTTTGCCGAGTGTCAAGACCATAGCACTCGGCAAAGAACCAAGACCTGGGCACCGGTATAGGTTCTTTGCCGAGTGTAATGTCTGTGGCACTCAGCAAAGAGGCATGCTTTGTCGAGTGCCGCAAGTAGCACTCGGCAAAGAGCCTGACATGAGGACCCTCCCTGGCGGGTCCTTTGCCGAGTGTCCCAGGTGGCACTCGGCAAAGATGGATTCTTTGCCGAGTGCTTCTGGGAAGACACTCAGCAAAGGTAACTCCTTTGCCGAGTGTCATCCGTGACACTCGGCAAAGACGCCGTCTCCGTCACCCGTCGCCATAACGGCCGCTTTTCTTTGCCGAGTGCTCCCTGGCACTCGGCAAACCTGCCCGAGAAAAAGTACTCGGCAAAGAAGGCTTTGCCGATGCACTGTTTACCGAGCCTTCTTTGCCGAGTGTGACACTCGGCAAAGCCTTTGCCGAGTGTTTTTAAGGCTTTGCCGAGTGCTCCGTGCACTCGGCAAAGCACTCGTTTCCGGTAGTGTGAATATGTTACGATTTCGACGGATCCAAAGAAAAGAACGCGTCAACAGGGCTAGACAAATCATATCATCGCAAAAAGGGGAAAACCAACTAATAAGGCAGTTAAACTACAGATCTGGGTAGGAGGTAGATGGAATCACCTTGCTCGGTATCGAGTATTCGGCCTGCGGTTCACTAGCTTGGTCGCCTGATATCACCGTTGTTGTGCATGCTGCTAGGCCTTCTCGGATCTCTGACGGTCGTGCCTTTTGTTGCTTGTCTTGAACTCGAACGACGTCGACGCTTATTGGCTGCTACCTTCGTCCTTATAGCCAAACAAAGGGGGGGTGGCCACCACGTTCTCTAGCTCAAACTCCGCCTCTGGGACTAGGGTTTGGAGTGGGGAAATGAAGAATGGGTTCAAGATGAGGAAATTGACAGTTGACAATGTGTGGGCAGACACATGGTACTTATTGGCGTGTCCCTACATTTTAGGTAAACTTTAGGCAATCTGCTGGACGCGCCTACAGTGGCTATCGTTACCTTTTTTGGGTATGGTAAGGGTTATGTAAACTACTGGAGATGGTCTAAGTGGGCTTGTTTTACCACTTAGGTCACATAATGGAGGAAATGACTCGATTGATGGATGTGTAACGTATTTGTAACATATGAAGTAACAAACATATGTTACAATGATTACTCCATCTTTATATGTTACAATGATTGCTCCATATTCCCAAAACTCCTACCATTATATTTTTGTCTTCGGCAAGAGTAGTCGAATTAAAGTACAACACATAATAACCCCTCATCACTCGGTCGAGTTGTATTTGAGTCTCCTCACTCTAATCCTATGCACTTGTGGTGTATTGGGAGATTAGGGCACCAAAAATCATCATCCGTATTTGCGACACCTGCTTGGGTGCGTGGGTGATTCGTTTTTATACAACGTCACCATGACTACTCACTAATCAGATCAAAAGATCATCTTCTTCATGTCCTTCCTAGTGGAGGCCAGATTTCCTTTTTAGTGGATGCAAAGGAGGTGGTACTATGAACATCTGCTTGCATTGGCCATAGTATATTACTTCAAAAAACACATGATATCGACTCGTGTGAATGGAGCCATCAATTCCTTAAGCATGAGCCGCTCTATAGGATATAAATTTATATCTAAATTTGTTAAAATTCAATATATTTTCTATTATGGTCAACATACTTTTTATGTATATGTTTGCTAAGTTTGTGAGTAGCAATATTTTATATGTCTATATGTATAACATCATAACTATGTTGTAATATTTCTATATTAAAATAAACATCAAAATACCTTGTCTTTGCTAAAATTGTAAGTAATAAGGCTATTTCTGGTGGTGATTTCATGTGAGTTTCATCTTAGCCTGCCACATAAGCATGGTGACATGGCAATAATGTAATAAGGGCATGAACAACCCTAAGCCCTTAGATCAGTTTTCTAAGTATAAGAGACAGCTAAAAGATTGCATGATACAACCCTGAGTACCTAGATCATAAATATAGTTAAGAGACAATATGTATAGAGAGTGGTGTAGAGACAGACTCTTCACGAAGAGTCAGTCTTTTGTACTTTTTAGTTAACCCCACTAGACCCCTCAAGGGACCCCCTTTATATACCCTAAGGAGAGAGATAGAGAAAGTTTTATGAGAGATGAGAGAGTTTTGTTTAGAACATGGTTAATAATATAGTGCACATTAGGCTTTATGATATTGCCATGTCACATATAGCCAATTAAAAGTCTAGTCATATACTCACGCTCCGATGATATAAGTTGTGAAAGGGAAATGTGCCCTTGGGCCATGTCTATAATTGTTTTGGTAATTAGATGCCCAACACAAATGCATTGAACTCTCATGTGCTAAACGAGCAAGAAGTACAAATCAAAGACAAGGTATGTTTCTAGACTTAGTGAATTGTTTTGTGAGTACTAACATATTTATCTAAGTGCTAGAAGCAGTGCCAAGACAAGAAGATTCGAATTGGAAAAAGGTTGACTGTGTACAACCAACACCATCTCGGGCTTGACGCACCGGACTGTCCGGTGGCGCACCGGACAGTGTCTGGCGCCCCACGCTGGCCGACGGTGAACCGGCTGCTCTCGGGAAACGACGGAGTCGTACGGCTATAATTCACCGGACTGTCTGGTGGTGCACCGGACTGTCCGGTGAGTCATCCGTGACGAACTCGTCGCTCTCAGGAAAAGAAAAAGGTGACGTGGCTAAAATTCACCGGACGGTCCGGTGCACCACTCGACAGAAGGCAAGAATGGCCTTCCAAATTGATCTCCAACGGCTCATAGCTGCCTTGGGGCTATAAAAGGGACCCCTAGGCGTATGGAGCATAACACTAAGCTTACAAGAAACATCCTAAGGCACCTAGACTCTGCATTCACGCAATCGGATCATAGTTCTTGAGATTTGAGCACTTTCGAGTTGTAAACTCCTCGTGCTGTGTTTGTGTGCTCACTTCTTCACTTGTGTCGTTGGTTTTGCTGCGGATTCGAGTCTTGTATGCGTTGCTTTGCCTCCCTTACTCTTGTGCTTCTTTGTGATCTCTATTGTAAGGGCGGGAGACTCCAAATTGCAGAGATTCCTCGCAACTGGGAAAATACTCTAAAGGAAAAGATCGTGGTATTCAAGTTGATCATTGGATCACTTGAAAGGGGTTGAGTGCAACCCTCGTCCATTGGGACGCCACAACGTGGAAGTGGGCAAGTGTTACTTGGCCGAACCACGGGATAAAAATCGTGTGTCTCGTGTGTTGCTTCTTGTGATTGTTTTGTCCGCACCAGCGTGTTCCATAGCCACTTGATTTCACTAACACCTTAACAATCAAGTTTGTGGCTATTTAGTGTTTGATTTTACATGATCACATATTCACCCCCTCTCTAGGTGCTCTCAATTGGTATCGGAGCCATACTCTTCATCTAAGGGACTAACCGCCCAAAGAGATGGATCCTAAGGGAAAGGGGATGGTGATCAACGACAAGGAGGAGTCCCTCTTCAACAAGCCAAGAGACGACAAGCCCACCGACTCAGGCTCGAGTCACAAAAAGAGGGACGGGAAGAAGAAGAGACACATAAAGAAGATCATCTACTATGACAGCGATGCATCTTCTTCACCAAGGGACGACTCCTTGTCCAAGAAAAAGACGGTTAATCAAAACTATTCCTTTGATTATTCCCGTATTCCATACAATTCGAATGCCCATTTACTTTCTATTCCTCTTGAAAAACCCCCACACTATGATGGAGAGGATTACTCATTTTGGAGCCATAAAATGCGTAGTCATCTATTTTATCTCCATCCTAGCATTTGGGAAATTGTGGAAAATGGGATGCATTTTGATAGTACGGATAATCCTGTGATTATTAATGAAAAAATTCATAAAAATGCCCAAGCTACTACTGTCTTGCTAGCGTCACTTTACAGGGATGAGTATAATAAAGTGAGTGGCTTGGACAATGCTAAGCAAATCTGGGACACCCTCAAGATATCTCATGAGGGAAACGACGCCACCATGATCACTAAGATGGAACTGGTGGAAGGCGAGTTGGGAAGATTCGCGATGATTAGGGGAGAGGAGCCAACACAAACCTACAACAGGCTCAAGATCCTGGTCAACAAGATCCGAAGCTACGGAAGCACAAGATGGACGGATCATGATGTCGTCCGACTCATGCTAAGGTCATTTACTGTAATTGACCCCATCTTGTCAACCTTATCCGTGAAAACCCCAGGTACACCAAGATGACACCCGAGGAGATCCTTGGAAAATTCATGAGCGGGCGCATGATGGTGAAGGAGGCGCGATACGTGGACGATGCGCTAAATGGTCCACTGCCCATCTATGAGCCGCAGTTCGTTGCTCTCAAAGCAACAAGCAACAAGGAGGCGCTACCAAGCAAGGTAGCACAAGTGGAGGCTGCCGGGCTCAACGAGGACAAAATGGCGCTTATCATCAAGCGCTTCAAGACCGCGCTAAAAGGACGTAAGGAGTACCCCAACAAGAACAAAACAAAGGGAAAGCGCTCCTGCTTCAAATGCGGTAAGACTGGTCATTTTATTGCTCAATGTCCCGATAATGAAAATGACCAAGCACAAGAAAGACATGGGAAGAAGGAGAAAAAGAAGAATTACAGGAAGGCGAAGGGTGAGGCGCATCTCGGAAAGGAATGAGATTCTGACTGCTCTTCATCAGACTCCGACGATGAAGGACTGGCTGCCTCGGCCTTCGACAAGTCTTCACTCTTCCCCAACGAACGCCATACTTGCCATATGGCTAAGGAAAAGAAGGTACGTATTCGAGATACCCCCAAGTACTCTTCTTCTAGCGATGAGGAATCCTCCGATGATGAAGTAGATTACTCTGGTTTGTTTAAAGGGTTAGATAGAGCCAAAGTAGAGAAAATTAATGAATTAATCGATGCTCTCAATGAAAAAGATAGACTGCTAGAAAAGTAAGAGGATATTTTATATGAGGAACATGACAAATTTGTTAGTGTGCAAAAATCTCTTGCTTTAGAAATTAAGAGAAATGAAATGCTATCTTCTGAGTTATCTGCTTGTCATGAATCTGTCTCTAGTCTAAAAGATTTAAATGTTGAATTAAATGCTAAACTAGAGGAAGCAAATGCAACTAGATCATGTGTAGAACATGTAGTTATTTGCAATAGATGTAAGGACTTTGATGTTAATGCCTGTGATGAACATCTTATTTTTATTGCTAAATTAAACGATGAGGTAGCAAGTCTTAATGATTAACTTAAGACTTGCAAAGTTGATTTTGATAAATTAAAATTTGCTAGGGATGCCTACACTGTTGGTAGACATCCCTCGATTAAGGATGGACTTGGTTTTCGAAAGGAAACCAAGAAATTAACAAGCCAAAGGGCTCTCGTTCTCAACAAGGAGAAAGGGAAGGCCCCTATGGCTAGTAGTTCCCAAAAGAATCATGCCTATATTTATAATAGGAAATATTCTAGGAATGCTTATAATGATAGATGTTATGATCATGCTGCTTATAATGATGCTCATGCTATGTTTGCATCTAGCTCCACTTTTGCTCATGGTAGAAGTAGGCCTAGAAGAAATCATGTTGTGCCTCATGCGCCTAGGAGAATGTGCAATGGACCTTCTACTATTTATCATGCTTGCAATACTTCTTTTGTACTTGAAAGGGAAATATGGTTTAACGTTTTCCTAAATGTAATTTTGGTGGTTGAATGCCCAACACAAATATTGGACTAACTAGTTTGCTCTAGATTATGTGTGCTACAGGTGTTAAAGGTTCAATATAAACCAATAAAAAGTTCAAGTTAGGGTTCAAAAGAAAGAAGCAAAAAGAAACCGAAGAGCTCCCTGGTCTGGCGCACCGGACTGTCCAGTGTGCCACCGGACAGTGTCCGGTGCACCAGGGTCGAGCAACTCAAACTCTTCACCTTCGGGTTTCTAGAGAGCCGCTCCGCTATAATTTACCGGACTGTCCGGTGTGCCAGCGGTGCAACGGCTGGGCAGCGCAACGGTCGGCTCCAATGGTCGCCTGTAGAAGCTACAGTGCGTGGACAGTTCGCGCAGAGTCAGAGCAACGCCAGAAGGCGCACTGGACAGTGAACAGTGCCTGTCCAGTGTGGCACCGGACTGTCCGGTGCCCCAAGAAGTCAGAGCTCCAACGGTCGAAACCGTCAGAACCCTAACAGTTAGGTGACGTGGCTGGCACACCAGACTGACCGGTGCGCCCATCGACAGACAGCCTCCCCAACGGTTGAGTTGGTCGTTGGGGCTATAAATACCCCCCAACCACCACCACTCCAAGCATCCAAGATTTTCAGACATTACATCCAATACAAGAGCTCTAGACTTCACTGCAAGACACAAAACAAAAGATCAAATCCTCTCCAAGTCCCAAACTCATTCAAAAAGACTCAGTGGCTTATGAGAGAGAGACATTTGTGTTCATTTGAGTTCTTGTTCTTGGATCGCTTTCTTCTTCCTCATTCTTGTTCTCAAGACACTTGTAATCAAAGCAAGAGACACCAAGTTGTGGTGGTCCTTGTAGGGGTCTAAGTGACCCGTTTGATTAAGGAGAAAGCTCACTCGGTCTAGGTGACCGTTTGAGAGAGGGAAAGGGTTGAAAGAGACCCGTTTGATTAAGGAGTAAGATGCCACTTCGTTATCCCCGTATTTCTAGACGCACTCCTTTACTTTCTGTCCCACTAGGCAAACCACCGGTTTTTTTATGACGAAGATTATTGTATGTGGAGTGATAAAATGAGGCATCACCTAACCACACTCCACGCTAGCATATGGGACATTGTTGAGTTTGGAGCGCATGTACCATCACCGGGGGACGAAGGCTATGATTCGGACGAGGTCGCCTAAATCAAGCACTTTGATTCCCAAGCAACTACTATACTCCTCGCCTCTCTATGTCGAAAGGAGTATAATAAGGTGCATGGGTTGAAAAGTGCTAAGGAGATTTGGGACGTACTAAAGACCACGCACGAGGGAGATGAGGTGACCAAGATCACCGAGCGGGAGACGGTCGAGGGGGAGCTCGGTCGGTTCGTCCTCAACCAAGGAGAGGAGCCACAAGCCATGTACAACCGGCTCAAGACCTTGGTGAACCAAGTGCGCAAGCTCGGGAGCACTAAATGGGATGACCATGAAATGGTCAAGGTTATTCTAAGATCACTCGTTTTTCGTAATCCTACACAAGTTCAATTAATTCGTGGTGATCCTAGATACAAGCTAATGTCTCCCAAGGAAGTGATAGGAAAGTTTGTGAGCTTTGAATTGATGATCAAAGGCTCCAAACAAATCATCAACTTGGAGCAAGGCGCCACCTCCACACCCGTGGTGCAACCCGTCGCATTCAAGGCGACGGAAAAAGAAAAGAAGGATTCTACACCAAGTAGGATCCACATCGATGCCTCCAAGCTTGACAATGAGGAGATGGCACTCATCATCAAGAGTTTCCATCAAATCCTCAAACAAAGGAAGGGGAAGAACTACAAGCCCCGTTCCAAAAGGGTGTGCTACAAATGTGGTAAGCCTGGTCATTTTATTGCTAAATGTCAATTATCTAGTGATAGTGACAGGGGCGACGACAAGAAGGGAAAGAGGAAGGAAAAGAAGAGATACTACAAGAAGAAGGGCAGCGATGCCCATGTGTGTCGGGAATGGGACTCCGATGAGAGCTCCACCGACTCCTCCTCCGACGAGGATGCCGCCAACATCGCCGTCAACAAGGGACTTCTCTTCCCCAACGTCCACCACAAGTGCTTCATGGCAAAGGATGGCAATAGGAAGAAGGTAAAATCTAGAGCCTCCACTAAATATACAACATCTAGTGATGAGGGTAGCTCTAGTGATGATGAAGATGATTTGCTTACTCTTTTTGCCAACCTTAACATGCAACAAAAGGAGAAATTGAATGAATTAATAGGTGCTATTCATGAGAAGGATGAACTCTTGGATAGCCAAGAGGAATTCCTTATTAAGGAAAATAAAAAGCATGTTAAGGTGAAGAATGCTTATGCTCAGGAAGTAGAGAAAAATGAAAATTTGACTAAGGAGCTTAGCATTTGTCATGACACTATTTCCAATAGAAATGAGAACGCTAGTTTAATTGCTAAGGTGAAAAAATTAAATGCTTGTAATGATTCAATTGTCAGTCTTAGAAATGAAAATGATAGTTTAATTGCTAAGATTGATAAATTGAATGCATCACTTTCTATCCTTAAAACTGAGAATGATAAATTAATTGCTAAGGCTAAAGATTTAAATGTTTGCAATGATTCTATTTCCAATCTTTGAAATGAGAATGATATATTACATGCTAAGATAGATGATTTAAATGCTTGCAAACCCTCTACATCTACTGTTGAACATGTTGCTATTTGTACTAGATGTAGAGATATTAATGTTCATGCTATCCATGATCACCTAGCTTTAATTAAACAACAAAATGATCACATAGCTCAACTTACTGCAAGAATTAATGAGCGTGAAATTGAAGATAAAAATTTAAATTTGCTAGAAGCATGCTCTATAATGGGAGACGCCCAGGCATTAAGGATGGCATTGGCTTCCAACAGGGAGGCAATGTCAAGCTTAATGTCCCTAAGAAATTGTCTAACTTTGTTAAGGGCAAAGCTCCCATGGTTCAGAATAACGAGGGCTATATTTTATATCATGCTGGTTATCCCGAACACAAGATTAGGAGAATTCATGCTAGAAAGTCTCATTCTGTCTCTCATCATGCTTTTATGTATAAATATGAGGCATCTAGCTCTAGGCAATAAACCCATGTTAAATTGCCTAAAAAGAAATCTCCTACTGCATCAACTGAACCTATTATTTCATTTAAGACTTTTGATGCATCATATGTTTTAACTAACAAATTAGGCAAAGTAGTTGCAAAATATGTTGGGGCCAAATACAAGGGCTCAAAGGCTTGTGTTTGGGTGCCCAAGGTGCTTGTTTCTAACGTAAAAGGACCCAAGACTGTTTAGGTACCTAAGAACAAGGCCTAAAACTGTTTTGCAGGTTTATGCATCTGGGGGCTCAAGCTGGATAATTGATAGCAGGTGCACAAACCATATGACAGGGGAGAAAAGAATGTTCTCCTCCTACGAGAAAAACCAAGATCCCCAAAGAATTTTCACATTCGGGGATGGAAATCAAGGTTTGGTCAAAGGACTTGGTAAAATTGCTATATCACCTGACCATCCTATTTCCAATGTTTTTCTTGTAGACTCTTTAGATTATAGTATGCTTTCTGTTTCTCAATTATGCAAAATGGATAATTGTCTTTTTAGTGATGTAGGTGTTACTGTCTTTAGAAGAAGTGATGATTCAATAGCATTTAAGGGAGTGTTAGAGGGTCAGCTATACTTAGTTGATTTCAATATAGCTGAACTTGACACTTGCTTAATTGCTAAGAATGATATGGGTTGGCTCTGGCATCGCCGACTAGCTCATGTTGGAATGAAGAATCTTCACAAGCTTCTAAAGGGAGAACATATTTTCGGACTGACAAATGTTCATTTTAAGAAAGACAGGGTTTGTAGCATGTGCCAAGCAGGAAAACAAGTTGGCATCCACCATCCACACAAAAATATCATGACAACCGATAGGCCGCTCGAACTACTCCACATGGATTTATTCGGCCCGATAGCTAACATAAGCATCGGCGGGAGTAAGTACCGTCTAGTAATTGTGGATGATTATTCTCGCTTCACTTGGGTATTCTTTTTGTAGGATAAATTACAAACCTAAGAGACCTTAAAGGGATTCTTGAGACGAGCTCAAAATGAGTTCGGCTTAAGGATCAAAAATATTAGAAGCGACAATGGGACGGAGTTCAAGAACTCTCAAATTGAAGGCTTCCTTGAGGAGGAGGGCATCAAGCATGAGTTCTCATCTCCCTACACACCTCAACAAAATGGTGTAGTAGAGAGGAAGAATAGAACTCTACTTGACATGGCGAGGACCATGCTTGATGAGTACAAGACACCAGACCGGTTTTGGTCCGAGGCGATTAACACCGCTTGCTACTCCATCAACCGGCTCTACCTACACCGAATCCTCAAGAAGACATCATATGAACTCCTTACCGGTAAAAAACCCAATGTTTCATATTTTAGAGTCTTTGGTAGCAAATGCTTTATTCTTGTTAAAAGAGGTAGAAAATCTAAATTTGCTCCTAAGGCTGTAGAAGGCTTTTTACTAGGATATGATTCAAACACAAGGGCATATAGAGTCTTTAACAAGTCCACTAGACTAGTTGAAGTTTCTTGTGACATTGTGTTTGATGAAACTAACGGCTCCCAAGTGGAGCAAGTTGATCTTGATGAACTAGATGATGAAGAGGCTCCATGCGTCGCGCTAAGGAACATGTCCATTGGGGATGTGTGTCCTAAGGAATCCTAAGAGCCTACACAAGCACAAGATCAACCATCATCTTCCATTCAAGCATCTCCACCAACCCAAGATGAGGAACAAGCTCAAGATAATGAAGAAGAAGATCAAGAAGATGAGCCACCTCAAGACAAGGTCAATGATCAAGGGGGAGATGATAAAGATAATGATAAGGAAGATGAACAAGAAGCTCAGGGTCAAAAACCGCCACACCCAAGAGTCCACCAGGCGATTCAAAGAAATCACCTCGTGAACTCTGTCGGAGAGGGAATTCTCTGGCTGGGTGGCGGGGTGCACCCGCCCTAAGTCCTAAGATGAGGATGGGGGCTTAAGCGTTTTGCCTGTTTAGCTAAGCGGTTGTCAAGCACATGAACACGCGAAGATTTAGAGTGGTTCGGGCCACCAGAGCATAATACCCTACTCCACTGTGTGTTGGATTATTGTGGAAGCTTGAGCTGTGTGTAAGCCTGGACGACTTGTGTTTGTCCTTGTTTATGCCGTATGCCTCCCCTTTTATAGCTCAAGGGGGGCATGTACAAGGGTTCTAAGCCCCGACACGTGGGCCTAGGAACAAATGGAAGGGTGGAACTACTGCTTGCCATGCCCGTGTAATCTCCATGTGCCCTGACGCCCGAGATCTGCGTCGATTCGGTGCGCAGGGGGAAGCTTCTCGTATAAGGGATGAGTATAGTGCACCATGTAGCACGGGCGCACTGTTTCGTCAATAGACTGGACAGGTACGCTGTCTGCAGGGTGGCCCTGGCGTCGCCTGCCAGCGGAATGGACAGGACGCAATAAATGTCGTGGAGGCACATCATCTGTCAGAAGGGTGGTCAGGCGGCGCGTCTTCTCCGCAATAAATGCGAAGGCCGCGCGGCCCAGAACCCTTACGTCATGCTCTGCCCATCGGCCCACGTCACGGACAATAAGCCATATGGCTACATTAGATCCTTGGCCGAGCGAGGGGGACGGAGGAGCCATGGATAGAGTCAGGACACATGCCAACCCCGGACCAATGCCTAGGTCATGACACTTCCTTCCCTGGGCCCTTGTTATGGGTGGTCCGGAGCTCACTTGGTGGGGTCCGAACCTCCTCAAATGGTTTTGGGTAGGGATGGCAATCGGGCGGGTAGTACACGGATATATAGTTCGCGAATCCATACCCACGAGACAAAACTCAACCCATAAACGTTCGTGGGTATGGATCTGTATCCATACCCGTACCCGCCGGGTATCCGCTATCCAGTGGATACCCGTTACCCGCCCGCCCACTACAATTTTAGCATTAAACACCAAACAACAATTTTATTATATTTCAAAATAATTATCATTCTAATAGCATTAAATGATAATTTCAGCACCAAACAACATGTTATGGATAAAAGTTGAAAAATAAGAATTTATGATAATATATAAATCCGGATGGCCCACATGTTAGATATCCATTGGGTAACGGGTATGGATACTGGATATCCATACCCGCAAAAAAATATCCGCGGATACCTTATTATATCCATAACCGTACCCGCGGATATCAAATTCCACCATACCCATATCCAATGGATAATTATCCGCGGTTATTTACCCATACCCGTACCCATTGCCATCCCTAGTTTTGGGCTGCTTTACCTCGGGGGTCCGGGTTGTGCGCACAGGGGTCCCGAGCCTACTAGGCCCGAGGGCGTTGTCTCTGAGAGCGCCACCTTAACTGCCCACGAGACACCCCTGGGGCTATTCTCCATGCAGCTAAGGGTAGCTGCACAGGCATCGAGCCTTCATACCGCAGTAAGGGGTACCCCTAATCCAGCGTACCGACAGTGGCCCCCGGGCCCGCCTCAGGGGAGGATGCGAACCTGCAGGCGGGGCTAGAGTTTGGCTGATGATTGGCTCGCCGCTCCTACGCGCCCGTTGATGAGTTACTGCCAGCCCGCTTATGGTCACACCGACTGCCACGCCTCCCCCAAGGCTAACTGGCCCATGACCTCCGTACTTAATGCCTTTGTTGTGCCATGCGCGGGGTGCCTCGAGTCGCTACATCGGTTCCTTGGAAACTTATCTTCTTGGTCTCGAGGAGGCGCGGTATTGGTGCGAGCGGCGGTGCAACTTTCCTGTATCCAAGGACCGACGCGCCGGGTGTGTGACATGTGGGCCTGGGCCCCCATGCCAGAGGTTGTACCATCGGTTGCAGTAACCGCAGGGCAGTTGCATGCTCCTTGCGCGGCGGTTCGCCTTCTTGACCGCTGGTTGCGGTGGAGATGAAAGGGTGTATAACCGTAGGGTGGTTGTGAGCTCCTTGCGCGGCGGTTCGCCTTCTTGACCGCTGGTTGTGGTGAAGATGGAAGGGCGTATAACTGCAGGGCGGTTGCACGCGAGTTACGCAGGGACGGGCCCCATGCCATAGGCTGAGTGCCTTGGGGGTGATTTGCCCATGACGCTTCGGGGCACGAGCGAGGAATTCAGTCTTTAAAAAGGGGCTCCCCCTAGGCAGTAGCCATGCCTCGCATTTCTTGCATTCATCGCGCCCTTCCACCTTCCGAGCCCCTGGATGGGGCGCGCCGGTGTTCACTTGGGGAATCCACGTCAGGATCACCCCCCCAGCGGTCTCATTGCTGGGGATCTCGCGCTCTTCGGTTCCTGCGCGGTGGTGCTGCCGATCTTGTCTTCTTCTTGTTGTTGTTAGAGGGGCACGACCTCGTGGGGGTTGGCGCTCTTCTGCCATCGCTCAGCTTCAAGGATTTTTATCATGCAGCCCGGCTGCAGTCTCTCGCCAGTGGCAATCTACAAGGATGACCACCAGCCTCATGGTAGAGAGAAGCGAGCCGGGCTGCAGCCTTCCCCTGCCCTCAGCTTCAAGGATGTTCATCATCCTTGCTGGGGTGGAAGGCGAGCCAAGTCGGGGCCCTGCCCTCCGTGTGGGCTAGTGACCCGCTTCTTCCTCCAGCATTTGGAGGAGAAGAATGTTCACCAGTCATGTAGAGGAGGCGAACCTCGGCTACGCGGGGCCGGCCGGCTGCAGGCGCCGTTAGCTGCAGCGTGTCTGGCCCTTTGGGCTGGATGGCTTCGGTGCCGCCTCCAACGCTGCCTCCTGTCGCCAAGTGGGGCGGAGCTGTCCGTCCATCGCACGGGCGACGGTCGCGCCATGCGCAGGTCTGCCGCACCCGCAGCGTCCCTTGCGCTGCCAGCCACGCTGTTCCGACGCCGCCTAGGGGCTATACAAGACGTTGTATGTCGTGGAGGTGGCAGCCACGTTCTTGGATGGTCTTGTCCTCACCCCCACAGGAGGACGGGGGTGAGGACCTTTCTGCACGCGCTGAGGCGCCCACCATCGCCAGTAAGCTACCGGTGCAGAGGTGGCCACCTCCACTGGCGGGGGCTGCCGTTGCAGAGGTGGTCGCCCCCGCTGGCAGGGGTTGCCCATTGCAGAGGAGGTCGCCTCCACTGGCGGGGGCTGCCCGTCGCAGAGGTGGTCGCTGCCGCTGGTGAGGCTGCCTAGTGCAGAGGTGGTTGCCTCCACTGGCAAGACCACCAGCGCCGCCTGCGGCCAAGCCTCCAACTCTTTGGCTTTAATTGCCTCGTTGTTGCCCCCCATAGGAGGACGAGGGAGAGGACCTCTTCGTAATGGCGTGCGCATTGAGGCGGCCATCACCGCTGTCACACCGTCTTGGAGGATTTTGCAAGGACAGCGGCCGCAAACTTCCAACGCGACTCCACTGGCATCTAGTAGTTTATACCTGTAGAGTAGAGATGGAACTAGGATTCCGCTTGAAGGCGGATGTAATACTTTTGCTTTTTGTAAGGTACTTTTGAGTACTATTTAATAAGCAGTATTAGCACTTATCTGTGTACTACTTATCCCTGTTGTGTGTGGTGTAACCGATTCCTCCTTGGTACTTGGCCCCCCTGGGGTGTAGGCTCAATTTGTCGAGGCTGCAGACCAGCATACCTAAGAAAGAATTGGCAATGGCCCATAGGAGGTAGCCTCGACTGGGACTTGGGCCTATACATAGCTTCGGCTAGGGAGCATTAGTAGTACACCCGCAGGACCCGCCACCTGACACTATCCATCCTTTGACACATGCTCGGGACCTGCAGGGTCTAGTCTGGGAAGCCAAGTTGTGTGTCGAGACCCCCTGGATGGTGGTTCTAGGTACTAGGACACCCGTCGCAGAGTGGTGGAGTGTGTAGGCCCACGGTACAGAACTAGGCTGAGCGGCTACACGGCTCCGGACCTCCCCAGGAGACAAGTGTCCATTCTCTAGTTCCGGACCCCAGGTTGCCAGACCCACAGGACTTATAACTCCAAATACTAGGGTACCCGTCACAGAGTGGTGGAGTGTGCAGGCTTTTGGGTACGGGACCAGGCTAAGCAGCCACACAGACTCCGGACCACCCCATGGAACGGGCTCCCGCTCTTTAGAGCCGGCCCCCAGGCTGTCGGGCCCTCCTGCTTTCGCAGAGAGGTCCTAAACTACAAGCCTGGCTGTTCAATTTGGATGTCATCATGTCTGATGGGATTGGAGCTGTTCGGGTGGGTTAGATAAAATATCAACCGGGAAACTGCAAGGTAAAACCATGGAGCAGTAGGATAAAACTACCATAGAGGCACATCTGAGGGGGTAAATCTTCTCTTTGTAACCTATCATGCATGGGTACAGACCAACAGGCCGGGCTTACGAGGGTGGACCTCACCGGGTTGTTGTACACGTGTGTCCTACCTAGTTACAAAAGGGAGAGAAATTCGAACCCTCAGACTTGCTCCTATGGATAGAACTTACAGAGACGCTCCAGCACCAGGGGGAGGTACTCATTCAGTCGTAGCTGGACGGTCACCCCCGGGTCGGCGTATTCCCGTTACCTTGAAGGGTCCTTCCCAACCGGGGGAGAGTTGCGAAGCCCTTCTTGGTTTGGTACTTGTCGTAGGACTAGGTCTCGACCCTGGGTTCCCATCTGCGTTCGACGAGGGAGCCCTTGTCTTCGGCTGTGACCATTTCTGTATGAACCTGTCAGAAGTCCGGACCCGTGGGGAGTCCAGAAGGGTTTTTCGGGGGAAAGGCAGGCTTCGGCCCCGTAGACCAGGGAGCACGGGGTCCCTCTGGGGGTCCGTCTAGTTGTTCCCACCGGAGTAGGAACATCCGACGAAGACTTCCTTCAGGTCCCCCTTGGGTGACTGATACCCGAGTTCTCGTTCTCCCATGGCTAGGGGTGGACGAAAAACTCGTAGCCCATTAACTCGCTCGACTCGACTCGATAGTGGCTCAACTCGACTCAACTCATTTATAATTTGTAACGAGTTGAGCTTGTATTTCAACTCATTACGTTAACGAGCCAGCTCGAGCTGGCTGGCGAGCTGACTCATGAGCTAAACGAGTTGGAGTAATTAGTCAAATCACAATAATCTTCGATCCAAAATAGTTAATCTTGTACTCTACTATAGTTAATCTTGTTCTTTGTTGAGGGTGGAATCTTAAGTTGCAAACTCTATTCTTTTTTCTAAATAGATCATCTTCTTTTCTTTTGTTATATGTTTTTATATCCGTTCGTAGACACTAGACATGGTATTATCGAGTTGGATCGTGAGCTAAACGAGCCAGCTCGAGTTGGCAAACGAGTCAAGCCGAGTTGGATCTTTAGCTCGTTAACATAACGAGTCGAGTCGAGCCAGCTCGTTATCTTAACAAGCCAGCTCGAGTCGAGTCGAGCCGAGCCAGCTCGATATCCACCCCTACCTGTGGCTACCACGCCGTCGTCGACCTTTTCTTTGCCAGGTCGGCGACGAGGTGGGGAGCCATCCTTGGAGGACTGTTCGCGCCGCTCGCTGACACGTTTCGCGAGATCAATGATCTCGCGACACTCCGCGGCGCTGTGGCGCCCGTTGCGGTGCACAGGGCATGGACAGCTGTTACCCCTCTGCGGCCGTGGGCGTTTGTTGCGGTCGCCTCGGCCCCCGGTCGCGACAGCAACAACTAGAGCGGTGGACCGTGATCTCTGGAAGTCACGGTCCTTCTTCTTTTTCTTCTTACCGTCCTGGGGGACGGCATCCGAGCCTCCCGACTGGGCAACCCCAGTTTGTGGGGCCGAGTGCCATGCATGGCCCTCGGTGGCTCTGGCGCATTTGTCGGCCAGAGCAAAGAGCGTGGGGACAGTCTCCACGTCATGCGTGGCCAACTTCTCCAGCATTTTCTCATCACGTACTCCCTGTCGGAATGCCGTGATGATGGAAGCATCGGAAATGTGAGGTATAGTACCTCGCACCTTGGTGAAGCGGGAGATGAACGTTCGGAGAGTCTCCCCAGGCTCCTGCCTCACTGCATGGAGGTGGGCCTCCACACCGTGCTGCTGGTAAGCGTTGGCGAAGTTCGCAACGAACCACGCGCAGAGCTCTTCCCAGGAGTAGATTGACCCTGGGGCGAGGTTCATGAGCCAAGTCCGGGCAGGTCCAGACAAGGCGACATGAAAATATGTCACCATCACAGCGGTGTTTCCACCTGCTACCGTGATGGCGGCGACGTACACCTGCAGGAACTCTGACGGGTTTGACGTTTCGTCGTACTTTCCCGGCAAGTGTGGCCGGAACTTGGGCGGCCATGACGCCACATGAAGATGATCCGCGAGAGCGGCGCAGCCCATGCTGGCCAAGGGGACACCCGCTTGAGACCGAGTGCCCGTTGGTGTCTGCGGTGCTACCGCAGCGAAGTCCTGATCGAGGTTGCGGCCCTCGATGTTTTGGCAGCGCTCACGTGCCCTTTTTAGAGAGACTCGGGCATCCTCCCCCGCATGCCTGCGGTTGAGCTCTGCCCGGAGGTCGTTGGTCTGTGCGCCCCTCACTAAGGGTGAGCGCACAGACGCCGATGCCTCATGTTGGCGCCGGGATGACCGTGGCCTCGACCTGGTTGAGGTAGAGTGTGTCATACTGAGCAACCGGTAGACATCGTCCCGCCATTGCTTCATGGCCCCTGGCGAGGCCGTAGAGCTTGGGGGTGTCATAGCAATTCCCTGGCTGCTGACAACGCTCCTGGAGCCACCCTTGACGGAGTCCGGGATGTTTGTGCAGCTGTATGCTGTCGCGCAGCATGCACAGCGGCAGTGCCCGGCATAGGGCGGTTGGGAACCTGTGGCATGGAAGAAGCAGCTTCTTCCTCCACCACGAAATCCATCGAAGTCTCGGCGCGGTGCTCAACGATTTGCACCATCATGCTGAGCGAGAAAACAAGCAAAAAATCTAATGCCAAGTCCCCTACCCGGCGCGCCAAATGTCGGAGAGGGAATTCTCCGGCCGGGTGGCGGAGTGCACCCGCCCTAAGTCCTAAGATGAGGAGGGGGCTTAAGCGTTTTGCCTGTTTAGCTAAGCGATTGTCAAGCACATGAACATGTGAGGATTTAGAGTGGTTCGAGCCGCCGGAGCGTAATACCCTACTCCACTGTGTGTTGGATTGTTGTGGAAGCTTGAGCTGTGTGTAAGCCTAGACGACTTGTGTCTGTCCTTGTTTACGCCGTATGCCTCCCCTTTTATAGCTCAAGGGGGGCATGTACAAGGGTTCTGAGCCTCGACACATGGGCCTAGGAACAAATGGAAGGGTGGAACTACTGCTTGCCATGCCCGTGTAATCTCCGTGTGCCCTGACGCCCGAGATCCGCATCGATTCGGTGCGCAGGGGGAGGCTTCTCGTATAAGGGATGAGTATAGTGCACCACGTAGCACGGGTGCACTGTTTCGTCAACAGACTGGACAGGTACGCTGTCTGCAGGGTGTCCCTGGCGCCGCCTGCCAGCGGAATGGATAGGACGCAATAAATGTCGTGGAGGCACATCATCTATCAGAAGGGTGGTCAGGCGGCGCGTCTTCTCCGCAATAAATGCGGAGGCCGCGCGGCCCCAGAACCCTTACGTCATGCTCCGCCCATTGGCCCACATCACGGACAATAAGCCATATGGCTACATTAGATCCTTGGCCGAGCGAGGGGGGTGGAAGAGCCATGGATAGAGTCAGGACACATGTCAACCCTGGACCTATGCCCAGGTCATGACACTTCCTTCCCCGGGCCCTTGTTATGGGTGGTCCGGAGCTCACTTGGTGGGGTCTGAACCTCATCAAATGGTTTCGGGCTGCTTTACCTCAGGGGTCCGGGTTGTGCGCACAGGGGTCCCGAGCCTACTGCGCCCGAGGGTGTTGTCTCTGAGAGCGCCACCTTAACTGCCCACGAGACACCCCTGGGGATGTTTCTCCATGCGGCTAAGGGTAGCCGCACAGGCATCGAGCCTTCATACCACAGTAAGGGGTACCCCTAATCCAGGGTACCGACAAACTCCATTCTTGGTGATATCCATAAGGGGGTAACGACTCGATCTCGAGTCGCTCATTTTTGTGAACACTACTCTTTTGTCTCCTCTATTGAGCCATACAGGATAGAGGATGCCCTAAGAGATTCAGATTGGGTGCTGGCAATGCAAGAGTTGCTCAACAACTTCATGAGGAATGAGGTATGGCATTTAGTTCCACGTTCTAACCAAAATGTTGTAGGAACTAAGTGGGTATTCCGCAACAAGCAAGATGAGCAAGGTGTGGTGATAAGAAACAAAGCACGACTTGTGGCCAAGGGTTATTCACAAGTCGAAGGTTTGGATTTTGATGAAACTTATGCACCCGTAGCTAGGCTTGAGTCAATTCGCATATTACTTGCCTATGCTACTTACCATGGCTTCAAGCTTTATCAAATGGACGTGAAAAGTGCCTTCCTCAATGGACCAATCAAGGAAGAGGTCTATGTTGAGCAACCTCTCGGCTTTGAGGATAGTGAGAATCCTAACCATGTGTATAAACTCTTAAAGGCGCTTTATGGGCTCAAGCAAGCTCCAAGAGCATGGTATGAATGCCTTCGAGATTTTCTTATCACTAATGGCTTCAAAGTCGACAAAGCCGATCCTACTCTCTTTACTAAAACTGTTGCAAACGATTTGTTTGTATGCCAAATTTACGATGATGATATTATATTTGGGTCTACTAACAAATCTACTTGTGAAGAGTTCAGTAGGATCATGATTCAAAAATTCGAGATGTCTATGATGGGGGAGTTGAGATATTTCTTAGGATTCCAAATTAAGCAACTCCAAGAGGGCACCCTTCATCAGCCAAACGAAGTATACTCAAGACATTCTCAAGAAGTTTGGAATGAAGGATGCCAAGCCCATCAAGACACCCATGGGAACAAATGGGCATCTCAACCTCGACACGGGAGGTAAATCCGTAGATCAAAAGGTATACCAGTCGATGATAGGACCTTTAATCTATTTATGTGCATCTTGACCAGATATTATACTTTTCGTATGTATGTGTGCAAGATTCCAAGCTGATCCTAAGGAAGTTCATCTTAGGGCCGTGAAGAGAATCATGAGATATTTAGTTTACACTCCTAAGTTTGGGCTTTGGTACCCCAGGGGATCAACCTTTGATTTGATAGGATATTCCGATGCCGATTGGCAGGGTGCAAAATTGATAGGAAGAGCACATTGGGGACTTGTCAGTTTTTGGGGAGATCCCTGGTGTCTTGGGCTTTAAAGAAGCAAAATTCAGTAGCCCAATCAACCACCGAAGCCGAGTATATTGCCGCAGGCCATTGTTGCGTGCAATTGCTTTGGATGAGGCAAACCCTCAAGGACTATGGCTACAAATTGAGCAAAGTCCCTCTCCTATGTGACAATGAGAGTGTTAGCCGCACTAAGCCCATAGACATTCGGTGTCACTTTTTGAGGGATCACCAACAAAGGGGGGATATCGAGATAGCCTATATTAATACCAAAGATCAATTAGTCGATATCTTTACCAAGCCTTTAGATGAGAAAACCTTTACCAAACTGAGGAATGAGCTAAATATACTTGATTCTTGGAATTTTGATTGAAACACTGCACACATTGTTCATTTAAATACCTTTGGTCTTATCTCTTTCATTTGCTATGACTAATGTGTTTCCAAGTGTATTTTTATGTTAAGTCGTAGATTGAAAGGGAAATGGAGTACTCAACGAAGACAAGGCTTCCACTCCACTCTACTGTATTATTTACCCTTCGTCGTTACTCCACCAAACTTCACATTGGTATAATCTTCCCACTCATATTTACTAGTACCAATGGGGGAGAAAGTAGAGGGCTCACAAAAGTCTTCGTTTTTGGCGATTCATGCCAAAGGGGGAGAAATATTAAGCCCAAAGCAAAAGGACCGCACCACCACCTAATTTTTAAATTGTGTTTCGAAAATTTTTATTGGTATATTTCAAATTGGTATTTTCAAATGGTATCTATCAAAACCCTCTTGAAAACTAAGAGGAGAATTCCAATTCAGGGGGGAGTTTTGTTTAAAGTCAAAGGAAAAGCATTTGAAACAGGGGAGAAATTTCAAATCTTAAAAATGCCTCTTGCAATCTTACTCATATGCCTTTGACTATTTGCAAAAAGAATTTCCAAAAGAAATTGCAAAAACAAAACCGTGGTGCAAGCGTGGTCCAAAATGTTAAATAAAAGAAAGCAATCCATGCATATCTATTGAAATGATAAATTGGTTTAATTCCAAGTAACCTTTGCACTCACCTTATGCAAACTAGTTCAAATTCTACACTTATATATTTGCTTTGGTTTGTGTTGGCATCAATCACCAAAAAGGGGGAGACTGAAAGGGAAATAGGGTTTAACCTTTTCCTAAATGTAATTTTGGTGGTTGAATGCCCAACACAAATATTGGACTAACTAGTTTGCTCTAGATATGTGTGCTACAGGTGTTAAAGGTTCAATATAAACCAATAAAAAGTTCAAGTTAGGGTTCAAAAGAAAGGAGCAAAAAGAAACCGAAGAGCTCCCTGGTCTGGCGCATCGGACTGTTCGGTGTGCCACCGGACAGTGTCCGGTGCACCAGGGTCGAGAAACTCAAACTCTTCACCTTCGGGTTTCTGGAGAGCCGCTCCGCTATAATTCACCGGACTATCTGGTGTGCCACCAGACTGTCCGGTGTGCCAGCGGTGCAACGGCTGGGCAGCGCAACGATCGGCTCCAACGGTCGCCTGCAGAAGCTACAGTGCGCGGAACCTCAACGGGGACTAGGTTGAAATAGGGAAAGGGTTGAAAGAGACCCGGTCTTTGTGACCACCTCAACGGGGACTAGGTTCTCAAGAACCGAACCTTGGTAAAACAAATCATTGTGTCATCCGCTTCATTTGCCTTTGATTTGTTTTTCGTTCTCTCTTTCGGACTCGGATTTAATTCTAACGCTAACCCCGGCTTGTAGTTGTGCTTTAAGTTTATAATTTTTAGATTCAGCCTATTCACCCCCCCCCCCCCTCTAGGCGACTTTTAGTACTTTCATGTAAGAACACAAAAGTAGTTGCTAGGAAGTTGGGATCCAAATGCAAGGGAGACAAGACTTGTATTTGGGTTCCAAAAGTTATTGTGACTAACCTCGTAGGACCCAACAAGAGTTGGGTACCTAAAACCCAAGTTTAAATTGTCCTGCATGTTTATGCATCCGGGGGCTCAAGATGGATTATCGACAGTGGATGCACAAACCATATGACGGGGGAGAAGAAGATGTTTACCTCCTATGTCAAGAACAAGGATTCCCAGGATGCGATTATCTTTGGAGATGGGAACCAAGGCAAGGTTAAAGGATTGGGAAAGATAGCCATCACATCCGAGCATTTTATCTCTAATGTGTTTTTAGTTGAATCGCTCGGGTATAATTTGTTATCTGTGAGTCAATTATGTAACATGGGTTATAATTGTTTATTCACAAATGTAGATGTATCTGTCTTTAGAAGGAGTGATGGTTCATTAGCTTTTAAGGGTGTATTAGACGGCAAGCTCTATTTAGTTGATTTTTCGAAAGAGAATGCTGATCTAGATGCATGCTTAATAGCTAAGACTAATATGGGCTGGCTATGGCATCGCCGTCTACCACATGTTGGGATGAAGAACCTTCATAAGCTTCTAAAGGGAGATCATGTGTTAGGACTATCTGATGTCTGTTTTGAAAAAGACAGACCTTGTGCAGCATGTCAGGAAGGGAAACAGGTGGAAAGCACTCATCACATCAAGAATGTGATGACAACATCAAGACCACTGGAGCTTCTTCACATGGACCTCTTCAGACCCGTTGCCTACCTCAGCATCGGGGGAAGTAAGTATGGTCTTATAATTGTTGATGATTTTTCCCGCTTCACTTGGGTATTCTTTTTGCAGGATAAGTCAGAAACCTAAGGGACCCTAAAGCGCTTCTTGAGGAGAGCTCAAAACAAATTTGAGCTAAAGGTGAAGAAAATAAGAAGCGACAATGGGTCCGAGTTCAAAAATCTACAAGTTGAAGAGTATCTTGAGGAGGAAGGCATCAAGCACGAGTTCTCCGCTCCCTACACACCACAGCAAAATGGTGTGGTAGAGAGGAAGAACAAGACGCTAATCGACATGGCGAGAATGATGCTTGGAGAGTTCAAGATGCCCGAGCGGTTTTGGTCGGAAGCTGTGAACACAGCCTGCCACGCCATAAACCGGCTCTATCTTCATCGCCTCCTCAAGAAAACCTCCTACGAACTCCTTACCATTAACAAACCCAATGTCTCTTACTTTTGTGTATTTGGGAGCAAATGCTACATTCTGGTGAAGAAAGGTAGACATTCTAAATTTGCTCCCAAGGCAGTAGAAGGGTTTTTACTAGGGTATGATTCAAATACAAAGGCATATAGGATCTTCAACAAATCATCAGGATTAGTTGAAGTCTCTAGCGACGTTGTATTTGATGAGACTAATGGCTCTCCAAGAGAGCAAGTTGATCTTGATGACATAGATGAAGAAGAAGTTTTGACGACCGCAATGCGCACGATGGCGATAGGCGATGTGCGACCATAGGAACCACATGAAGAAGATCAACCATCTTCCTCAACAATGGTGCATCCCCCAACTCAAGACGATGTACAGGTACCTCAAGAAGAAGGACAGGATCAAGGGGGAGCACAGGAAGATCAAGTGATGGAGGAAGAAGCACCACGGGCCCCTCTAACTCAAGTCCGAGCGTCGATCCAAAGACATCACCCCATCGATCAGATCTTGGGTCACATCAGCAAGGGAGTAACTACTCGCGCATGATTAGCTAATTTCTGTGAGCATTACTCGTTTGTCTCTTCTATTGAGCCTTTCAGGGTAGAAGAGGCCTTGCAGGATCCGGACTGGGTGTTGGCCATGCAGGAAGAGCTCAACAACTTCAAAAGAAATGAAGTCTGGAGCCTAGTGCCACGTTCAAAGCAAAACATTGTGGGAACCAAGTGGGTGTTCCACAACAAGCAAGACGAGCACGGAGTGGTGACAAGAAACAAGGCTCGACTTATAGCAAAAGGTTATGCCCAAGTCGTAGGTTTGAACTTTGAGGAGACTTTTGCTCTTGTTGCTAGGCTAGAGTCAATTCGGATATTATTAGCCTATACTGCTCACCACTCTTTTAGGCTGTTCCAAATGGATGTGAAGAGCGCTTTCCTCAACAGGACAATCAAGGAGGAGGTATACGTGGAACACCCCCTGGATTTGAGGATGACAGGTATCTCGACCATGTATATAAGCTCTCTAAGGCGCTCTATGGACTTAAGCAAGCCCAAGAGCATGGTATGAATGCCTTAGAGATTTCCTTATTTCTAATGCTTTCAAGGTTGGGAAAGCCGATCCCACTCTTTTCACAAAGACTTGCAACGATGATCTCTTTGTTTGCCAAATTTATGTTGATGACATAATATTTAGTTCTACTAACCAAGAGTCTTGTGAGGAGTTTAGCAAGGTGATGATGCAGAAATTCGAGATGTCAATGATGGGCGAGTTGACCTACTTCCTTGCATTCCAAGTGAAGCAACTCAAGGATGGCACTTTCATTTCCCAAACGAAATACACTTAGGATCTTCTCAAGAGGTTTGGGATGAAGGACGTCAAGCCTGCAAAGACACCGATGGGAACTGACGGGCATATTGACCTTGTTGGGGGCCTTCGGCTTCCGAAGGTCCTCAAAAACATGATTTAACAATGTTTCTGGAAGTACAGTATATGAACAGGTACCTTCAGACTTGAGTTGAAACCACAGCGTGCAGAAGCACGAGAAGGAGTACGAAGGATAGCGCAAAGCCGAAGCTGTGCGCAGGAGAGCTTCGGCATGATAACAGAAAAAGGAAACCGACTTAAAGATGAAAAGGCTATTTAAACCTCGATGGACTACTATAAAGTTATTAGCAAATGTAAAGGGCATGAGTGTAATTTCACATGGGCTGCATCCCGTGCCTATAAATAGATGAACAGTAACTCCATACTGTTCACGTTGACTTGACATTGATCCTTGCGTCACGCTGGTACTTTCACTTTCCTTCAAGTCGAAGGTACACTTGTAATCTAATATTGTTTCTATTTTTCCATAGTAATGAAATAAAAATGAGATAGTGATAATATATGACTATTTATATTATTTTTTATGGTTTATATGATTCTTTCTTCATCCTCATATGTTATGTTAACGAAGGTAAGTCCTTCGTTATCTTCGTCCGGAAATCATTATATCCTAAGGGAAATAATGCTTCGAAGGACGAAGGCCATTAACCATTAACATTTTTGTGTTGCCTTGTTCTTAATTCATAGCACTTGAGAACAAGTCCCCAACATTGGCGCCCACCTCCGGTGAACCCTTTTTTCGACCACCTTCATCAAGCATTGACCTTCGTCATGCCACCAAAGAAAGCTTCGGCAACAGGGGCTGTCGTTCTGTAGCCGCTAGATCCGAACCAGGAGACCCTTTCTCTTCGGGAAGCCCAAAACCAGAAGAGGAAGGCTACTAGTCCAACACCACAAGAGGATGAGTTGGACCAGGAAATCAGGAATATGGAGATGCTTCATCAGCAGGTCCAGAAGAAGAAGGAGAAGATGGCTCGGTTAGCTGACCTGCAAAGGCAGATTGACGAAGCTACCGAAGAAGTGTGTCATCTCGCTCAAGATGAGCAGAATCGAAGGCCATATCATAGGGAATTGCACCAAGAGGGCTTCTTCAACGAGGATGGCTAGTATGAGGATTTCCATCACGGAAATTTTGCTTTTGATGATGCTTCTCCTCTGTCAGCAGAACTGCAGGCTACGCCCTAGCCCCCGTCTTACAAGCCACCCCAGCTCCCCATGTATGACGGACACTCAGATCCGAAGCAGTTTCTGATGAGCTACGAAGCAACTATATCTTCGTATGGTGGCAACACTGCTGTCATGGCAAAATCCTTTGTCATAGCAGTCAAAAATGTTGCACAAACTTGGTATTCCTCTCTTCAGCCAGGAACAATCACATCATGGCAGAATCTGAAGGACATGCTGATCACCAGTTTTCAAGGGTTTCAGACAAAGCCGGTTACCGCTCAAGCCTTGTTCCAGTGCACGCAAGACTAAGAGGAATACCTCCAGGCGTATGTCCGAAGGTTCTTGCGTCTGAGGGCACAAGCGCCAACAGTGCCCAATGAAATTGTCATTGAGGCCATGATCAAGGGGCTTCGGCCAGGACCTTTAGCCCAGTACTTCGCCAGGAAACCCCCTCAAACCCTGGAGAAACTGCTTCAGAAGATGGATGAATACATCCGTGCTGACAATGATTTTCGACAAAGAAGGTAGGAAGCTTATAGGTTCTCCGAAATGGCCAGGGGCTTCGAAGGGAGGATCCACCCTAGGCACGTCAGATCAATCCATTCCACTCAGAATGACGATAAGGGAAGTCAACAACAGAGGCCGCAATATTCTTCCCAGGCTTCGGGGCAGCAATAGAGCTATCCTCGGCCCCTAGCTCCAAGGGGCAGAGGCGCCAGGGGCTTCGGAGGAAGGTTTGGGGATCAGCCCAGGAAGATTTATTGTCTATTCTGCGGTGAGGACAAGGGCCACACCACCAGGATGTGCCACGTCACCATCCAAAAACAGAAAGAGATAGCAGAAGCTGCAGCCCAACAGACTCAGCCGAAGCAGGTTATGCATACTGCTTCGTATCACTCGCCGTACATTCCAGAGTACGTCGGTAACCATCCAGCAGCCTCTGTTTCTTTGGCAAGCCAATCTCAGGCATCTTGGCAGCAGCCTCCACCCCCACCACCATTGCAACGAGGCCAGCAACCAGAAGGGAGCCAGCACATTCATCAGCAACAGGACTTCAGAGAGGAGTCAGAAGCTCGCACAGTCAACAGCACTGTGCCAGAATCGAAGCACATCTACTAGAAGATATCCTACTTCTAAAACAGTTCTGGCATTCGTTATCATTTTTCTTTTTTAATAAAGAATTCGATTCCTTGTAATAGCTTCGTCTTGGTCATAGTGGAAATATATCTCTTTTACAGACTCACAAAATCTAAAAATTGGCGAAGCACGAAAGTTGCTCTCAAGAGGGAGCGGGGTTCATAATCACATTACAAGTTTTGCCGAGGCAATAAAAAGTCGTTCAAAGGAACGCAGTGTACGTCTCCCGAAGCAACAAAAAGTCGTTCCTAAGGGAGCGCAGTGTAAGTTTTCTGCTCAAAAGTCGTTCCAAAGGGAATGCAGAGCTTACAGCGAAAAATAAACGCTGATTCCGCCAAAGTAAAAGGCGAAGCGTGAAAAGTCAACGCGAATACCGCTGAAGTAAAAGGCGAAGAAGCTCCTAAGGGAGGCTTACAGCAAAAAATAAATGCTGATTCCGCTGAAGTAAAAGGCGAAGAAGCTCCTAAGGGAGGCTTACAGCGAAAAATAAACGCTGATTCCGCTGAAGTAAAGGCGAAGAAGCTCTTAAGGGAGGCTTACAGCGAAAAATAAACGTTGATTCCGCTGAAGTAAAAGGCGAAGAAGCTCCTAAGGGAGGCTTACAGCAAAAAGTCAGCACTGATACACCGAAAAATAAGTGGTAAAGCCGAAAATTAAACGGCAAAAAGATTGTGTGCTTCATTGAAGAGAATGGGTGTGTATTTTCGATACAAATAACATTTTGCATAGCATAACATCATTACATCATTTTGCATAGCATAACATCATACATCATCTTGCATCAATGGCGCGAGAAGGGGATTCAATGTTGATCTTTGGGGAATGATTTGAAAAAGTAGTGCCAAGGCACAGCATAAGTATTGAGGAGGTATAGCTTCATCAAACTCTAAAATGAAAAGGTAATCTATTGCTTACGAAGCATAATGATTTTACAAAGATCAGATGTTTTTTATGAAATATGGATGTTCTTCACCACGCATGAAAAGAAGGGAAGGTGTTTTCTCGCCGAAGGCTCAAAAACGGTATGTATGTAAGGTTTCATGCGTCGTAAAGAATACAATTACAAGCAGCTTAAATATTGCATTCAAAATTATAAAAATACTACGCACTTTGTTCAGCAAATATTATATTACAAATGTTTTTTCAATAGAAACTATTCTTCTTTTAAAACTGCTTCTGCAGCTTCGTCCAGCAATCGATTAACAGCTTCGTCCAGAATAGCTTCGGCCACTTTAGTAACTTCATCTTCTTTTTCTGCTTCGGGGTTGGCCGTCAACTCGAGAGGCTATGGAGGAGGAGATAGTTCAGCTGCGATATAAAACCTAAATAAGTCCGAAGTCGCAAAGTTAGTAAAGTTAAAAAGTTATTAAGTAATACCTATTCGCCTCTCAAGTTCCGCTGCTTTCTCAGCTGCCTTCGTCGCTTCTTTTGAATCATGGGAATCTTTTTCACCCTTTTTTATCATTTCATGCGCCATCCCCCGGCCGTCATTCTCCCAGATGTTAGTAAAGAATTTTTCGCCAATTAAGCTTGCTTCAGCCGAGGGATCTTTTGTATCTTCAATAGATAAAGCGGCTTCGGCTTGAGCCAAAGTTTTCACATGGTCGCAGCCTGATTTCTCTAAAATAGCTGCGATTCCTCTGGCACCCAAGAAAGCGCAGATATCCCCGCGACCACTCAAAACTTCTTCAAAAGCTTCAGCTTCGTTATTGATCCAGTCAATTGGTCCTTCAGGATCACCCCTTACGAAGTTGTCTTCGTTAGAAAATGCGCCAACATTGGTGAAACTAGTTTTTATTTTATTAACACACTCTATAGATTTTTCATAGCATCTCTCCTTGGATGCACGAAGTTCATCGACTGTTTTTGTAAGTGGTTCCTCCAATATATACCAATATCTCGTTCAGCCTCTGCAACACCGCATTTTTCTTTAGCTTCGAATAGTTATTTCCGAAGATCTTCGATTTCGTATTTTTGAGCTTCAGCTTGGGCTTTGGAAGCAGCTTCATCTTCCCTTATTTTGTTCAGCAATGAGTGTAATATTTTGTCTTTTTCAAGACCTTCGTTCCTTAGTTCAATCACTTCGGAACGAAGGTTGTTCAAAGCTATGGTATACCCTTCATCTTCGGCGCTTTTTTTGCGCCCTGAGGGCGTTGCTAAGAATAAGGCCCTGCAAAAAATGCGGTATTGAGTGTAAGCAAATGGAAAATTTTGTCTTTAAATGGAAGATTTTGTCTTTAAATACAAAAATCTAACTTTCTCACTTTTAAGCTATTGTATGCTAAGCTGTCGGCCAACTCATCTTTTGATAACACTGAGAGCCCATCTTCTAGTGTAGGGAAACCGAAGCTCTTGCTCATCTCTCGGCAGACAGAAATCTCTTTACTATCTGGGAGACAATACAAGAAGTCTTCTTCCTCGCTGCCATTGAATACCAGGGCCCCCTTTAGATATTTCAATCTTTGAGCATAAAATTGAGCCTCTCGCTTTTCTTTTTCAGATAATCTTTTTCCCGAAGCATGTCGTATAATATAATCAGTAACTTCAGATGATGTTTCGGGAATAGGAATGGCGGTTTTTCCAGTCAGAATTGCTTCTGCAGCTTCTTTCTCTATCTTGTCTCCGATTTCCAAGGATTTCTCCTTGGCGGGCTCTGAAGGCCCAGCTTCGGTCTCGACTTGGACCTTGGAAGCTTTGGCCTCAATGTGTGTTTTCGAAGCTTCGACAGCTTTCTTCAGAGTAGAGCTTGAAGTTTTTATTGTTTCCAGCACATCTAATACGTTGACCATTCTCTTTCTCTTGGGGGTTGTCGAGAGATTCTTTGTGCCTTCAGCACTGTCACCTCCGCCGAAGGACTTATTACTTCTAATATTCTCTTCTCAACCTTCACCTCTTCAATGTTAATGGCCTTCGGCTCATCTAATTTGGCTGATGATGCCTTCAGCGATATAGCCGGTTCAATTTTCTGCGTAATCGTAGGGTTTTTGCCTTCGGTCACCGAAGAGGTCTCACCGCCAAATTCAGGCACTATGGCCGGTTCAATATAGCGTGGTCGATGAGTAAGGACTTTCACCCTTTTCCTCTTCGACGCGGACTCGCTCGAAGTAGCTGAAGCATCATCTCTCCCGGAATCTCCACTTTTTCTTTTTTGCCCCCTGGGCGGGTAACGATAGTCAGGATACATGAACCCAATGGCATCAAAAACTCTGTTTAGTCTCTTCTTTTTCCGGTTCCCGAAGGCCACAGATAATGCGTTATCTTCTGCTCTGGAGTACAGCCCAAGCAGATCATCGCTTGTAGCTTCGACGCTTTTCAGCCAATCGTCGTCTGGCTCGATAAACTGGTCTCTAAATCTAAAGGTATATTTTAGTCGAACCAGACCACCTTTGTGGGGATTGCTGATGGAATCTTTTGGCACCTCCCAGTCAGCTAACAATGGCCAGATCCTGTAGGCCACATGCTCTTGAACTAAGTCCCTTGTCCCGATGAAAGAGCAGACTAAGCCGAAAGCCTTGCGACATTTTTCGGCCGCTTTGTCAAGTTCTACCTTCGGTTTCTGGAGCCCGAAGCGTTTCCAGATAGGGCGCATGATTATATCTTTAATGTCTTCTCGTGCCTTTAAATCATTCTTTACATAAAATCATTCTTTTGTCCAGTCTCCGGGCCATCTCTTCCAAAAAGTCGGTACTGGGGAGCTTGAACCAGAACGAGCAACGAAGCTATAGCAGCCAAAATTATTATGATACTGTTCTTTACCCCAGGGCTTCGTCTCATATAACAATTCATGCATGCTGCAGAAACTTTTTGCATTTGGCTCCAAGCCTTGACTCCTTAAAGCCCACACGAAGATTCCCATTCTTATAATAGCTTCGGGGGTAATTTGGTGAAGGTAAATCTGAAATATCTTCAAAACCTCGACTACGAAGCTGCTCAGAGGAATCCGAAGCCCAGCCTTCAAAAAGCTTCGGAATATCACGACTTCATTCTCCTCTGGAGTAGAACAAGTTTTCTCTCCATCGTCAGCCCTCACAACAGACATATCCCGAAAGTATTTCCCCCTCATGTTGTCAAGATGGCTTTGTTTAATAGTTGATTTTCCAAAAACTGCATGGCTCGGGCGCCAGGGTCGATCTTCGGAGTCTTCCCCGCCGCTCTCCACATCATAGCTGTCACTATCACTAGTGTCTTCAGACAAACCCTCCAAAGTTTCCCTAGCAATCTTCTCTGCATTTGTCCTTGCTATCGATTCAATAAAGCCAAGATTCATCTCCTCAGAAAGGCTCAGCTTCGGTTCAGCGATAGCTTTCTTATCCTCAGACATCTTCGAAAGTGCTGAGAAAAGTGCTCTCAAAGTCGAAGCTTAAAAATTAAAAAATCTAGGCAAGTGTTGATGCGCAAGAGCTAAAAATTGAGTAAGAGCAGATGGCAAGAGAGCGTGCCAAATGAGCTCGTGGTACGCTCTTGTTTATACGCCTGGTGCGTTGCGTGCTAGAGGGCCCGCTTATCAGTGGCTGTTGCTATTCTAGCAAAGGAAAGGTGTTTTTTCGAACCTTCGGCTCAGGGCCTTCGTCCTTGTCGCAATCTAAATTTATCATTCTAACAAATTAATATTGCGAGGGGCTACTGTTGGGGGCCTTCGGCTTCCGAAGGTCCTCAAAAACATGATTTAACAATGTTTCTGGAAGTACAGTACATGAACACGTACCTTCGGACTTGAGTTGAAACCACAGCGTGGAGAAGCACGAGAAGGAGTACGAAGGATAGCGCAAAGCTGAAGCTGTGCGCAGGAGAGCTTCGGCATGATAACAGAAAAAGGAAACCGACTTAAAGATGAAAAGGCTATTTAAACCTCGATGGACTACTATAAAGTTATTAGCAAATGTAAAGGGCATGAGTGTAATTTCACATGGGCTGCATCCCGTGCCTATAAATAGATGAACAGTAACTCCATACTGTTCACGTTGACTTGACATTGATCCTTGCATCACGCTGGTACTTTCACTTTCCTTCAAGTCGAAGGTACACTTGTAATCTAATATTGTTTCTATTTTTCCATAGTAATGAAATAAAAATGAGATAGTGATAATATATGACTATTTATATTATTTTTTATGGTTTATATGATTCTTTCTTCATCCTCATATGTTATGTTAACGAAGGTAAGTCCTTCGTTATCTTCGTCCGGAAATCATTATATCCTAAGGGAAATAATGCTTCGAAGGACGAAGGCCATTAACCATTAACATTTTTGTGTTGCCTTGTTCTTAATTCATAGCACTTGAGAACAAGTCCCCAATAGATCTCAACAAAGGAGGTAAGTCCGTTGATCAAAAGACATATCGGTCAATGATAGGTTCATTACTTTATATTTGTGCTAGTAGACCGGACATTATGCTTAGTGTATGCATGTGTGCTAGATTTCAATCCGACCCCAAGGAATGTCACCTTGTGGCCGTTACGCGAATTCTTAGGTATTTAGTTTCTACGCCTTGCTTTGGGATCTGGTATCCAAAGGGGTCTACCTTTGACTTAATTGGATACTCAGACTCCGACTATGTCGGGTGCAAGGTTGATAGGAAGAGTACATCAGGGACGTGCCAATTTCTAGGAAGGTCCCTGGTGTCCTGGAGTTCCAAGAAACAAACATCGGTTGCCCTATCCATCGCTGAGGTCGAGTATGTTGCCGCAGGACAGTGTTACGTGCAACTACTCTGGATGAGGCAAACCCTCTGGGACTTTGGCTACAATTTGAGCAAAGTCCCACTCCTATATGATAATGAGAGTGCAATCCGCTTGGTGGATAATCATGTTGAACACAGCCGCACTAAGCACATAGACATTCGGCATCACTTCCTGAGAGACCACCAGCAAAAGGGAGATATCGATGTGTACCACATTAGCACCGAGAACCAACTAGCCGATATCTTCACAAAGCCTTTAGATGAGAAAAGGTTTTGCAGGTTGCGTAGTGTAACGCCCCGAATTTTGCAGTTGAATTTTTTCTTTTCTTTACTCGCCAAAATTCGGGCGTTACCTTTTCCCTTTCTTTTTCCCTCGCTAAACCTTGACCTTTTCCAAAGTTTTAGCGGGATTCGGTTTGGAATTCCCGTGTAAGAGAAACTCTAAAGATACTTTGTGTTGTTTGATGCACCATGCCGAACCTTGCATTTTTTTGATTGTTTGAAAGTGCAAACGCATTCATCTAAAAGATCGGATTTCGAGAATAAGCGGAAAACCTTTTTTCTCTTTCTTTTTCTTTCTCTCTCTCCTCTTTTTCTCTCTCTCCCGCGCCGTGGGCCGACCCCGGCCGGCCCAAGCCCCTGCGCGCCCCTCTTTGGGCCCAATAGGCCCAACTGCCCCCCCCCCCATCCTCCTCTTTTTCCCCCAATCCTCTCCCTCTCCCTCTCATTTTCTCTCCCTCCCCACCTAAGCCGCCGCCCTACCCCTACCCGCCCCTGCCCTAGCGCCGGCCGCTGCCGCCCCCAGCCCGGCCGCTGCCGCCCCCAGCCCGCGCCCGGCCGCCCGCCTGGCCCCCTGGCCGCGCCCCCTGCCCCGGGCCGGTTCAGCCGCCTGGCCGCCGGTTCAACCGGCCGGCTCAGCCGCCCCGGCCCCAGCTCGGCCGCCCTCACCCGCGCGCCCGCCCCAGCTCGGCCGCCCAGCCCAGGGCCGGTTCAACCGCCCCTAGGGCCGGTTCAACCGCCCCCCCCCCCCTTCTGTTTTTTTATTTTTTTATTTTATTTTATTTACTTTCTGTGATCATAATTACTTTATTTTAGGTAGACTGATCATTGTTCATGCTATGGAAAATAGGAAGTTTAATTTAAAATTCCGTTATGCTATTGATTCACGTAGTTAATTGTTTATCCCGTGCAATGTTGATCAACTAAAAATGATTAAGTTTCCATTAGTATATATATATAACAGAATTCTTTTGTTAAGAATCAATTGTAACTAATCATTAGTGCATAAACTTTAACCCCCCTGCGAGACCTTTCCCCGTTTCTTTCTAACCATAACAAATGCGATGTCAAATGTCACACTTGATGCATATTTGTTTTACCTGTTCCCTTGTATGGTGTACTGTTCTTTTGTATTAAATATGTGGATGTATGTATGTTTGCGCTCGCATAGAGAACGATCCGGTCGAAGAGCCCGAGGAATTCGCAGGAGAAGCCCCTGAGCAGCAGTCGGTTGGTGGAGGCAAGTGTCCTTTGACCTATCTCTGTCCTATTCATTCTTTAATTCACCTCCCGCATTACACATTTATACCTAAGGATTGACTAGCTTTTGTTATCCATATCCTTGTTTACCTATTTGGGTCGGATTGTTACTGCTTAGTCTGATGCTATTGCTCAACTCTAATCAATGAACATGATGTGATTATCTATGATACGCTGTTTTCCCCTTCTTATTTATGATCGTACTTGTGGCATTTAAGGGGACTCGAGCGGTTTCTCGAGTGCCTCTCCGTAAGGACCTGTTCAATGGATGACCGCCCGGGAAAACAGTGCAACCATGAGGGTGGAATGGGACGCCCTTAGCTGAATAATTAGAGGAACCGGGGTGTAGTTCGCTTAGCCGTTGTGCCGTCAATGGGGCTCGGTGTATGCGGCTCGCTCTGCCAAGGTTGATTTGTCCCTTGGGGAGGAGTGCGGTACATTTAGGAAACCTAACGGGCGGCTACAGCCTCGGGGAATCTTTGTAAAGGCTTCGTAGTGAATCCCTAGCCATTCACCTTGGGAGTGAATAAGGGTCTTGCAAGCCCGGGCTAGAAAGGGAATCACGGCTTGTGGGTAAAGTGCGCAACCTCTGCAGAGTGTTATGAAACTGATATATCAGCCGTGCTCGCGGTTATGAGCGGCCAAGGGAGCTCCAGAGATTAGTGATACTTGATCAGAGACATTTTGGTACAGGTGGCAATGAGATTGATGGTTCTGATTATGATTATGGTAATGGTAAGTGGTATTCTTTCCGTTTGGAAAGGATACATTGGGCTAATAACTTGGGTTAATGTTAAAACCTGGCTCTCTACTAGTAAGTAACAACCTGACCAATTAAAAGCAACTGCTTGACTTATCCCCACATAAAGCTAGTCCACTACAGCCAAACAGGATACTTGCTGAGTATGTTGATGTGTACTCACCCTTGCTCTACACACCAAACCCCCCCCCAGGTTGTCAGCATTGCAACCACTGCTCAGGAGAAGATGAAGCTGTGGAAGGAGACTTCCAGGAGTTCCAAGACTACGACGAGTTCTAGGTGTGGGTTAGCGGCAACCCCCAGTCGGCTGCCTGTGAAGGCCGCGTTATCTACGTTTCTTTTCCGCACTTTGATTTATTGTAAGAACTATATGGACGTCTCAGACGTATGATGTAATCGACTATTATTTCCCTTTTAATACTATTTGAGCACTGTGTGATGATGTCCATATTATGTAACTGCTGTGTACGTGAATAACTGATCCTGGCACGTACATGGTTCGCATTCGGTTTGCCTTCTAAAAACCGGGTGTGACATAAGTGGTATCAAAGCCGTGCTGACTGTAGGACCGCTAACCTAGAGTAGAATGGTCGTTCTAAGGACTATAGACCTCTGTCCCTGCCTTGACTTTGGTATCCCTTCAAAAGTTGGTCCTACTGACCAAACCTATGTTCTACTATATATTATACCTTGCTGAAAATTATGTTTTATTCTAATCCTTCATTTATTTATGATTCATTATTTGCTGGTCATATTAATTCTGTTCTCACCCTTTTGCTTGCGATGTCTTTTGTAGATGGCTCGACTTAGACACACTGCACGAAAGTCCGTCATCCCATTCTTACCCTCCCGCCTTGCTGAGCGTCCGCTTCGCCGTCCCGTGGCCGGACAGTCCAGCCACTTGGAGAGACTGCACCACCGCCTGCATGAGGAGCAGGAACGTCGACGACAGGAGCAGCAGGGCTCTTCTTTCTCGCTCCAACAGGAGATAGAGTCTGTGAGGAGCTGCTCCCCTGTGCTTCCCCTGGAGGCGCCCCCTGCACCACCACTGGGCGTCCCAGCTTCTGGAGTAGCTGCTGGAGGAGATCCAGACGACGGAGGTGGCGACGACAGCCCGAGCCACGACACCGACCTCGACCTCTCTAGCCATGAGCCGGAAGGATGGGTTGCTCGACCCATCACTCGCGACGCTGCTCGCGGGTGTCACTTCCACGACGCGCTCGACACCCTGCTACGTCGGGCACTTGACCGGCGTACTTGGTCCATCGAGTATCGCTGTGTGGTCTACCAGCATAGTCGCGGGGTCTACCCGGACCGCTGGGAGGCGACCTGTTTGGTGCGCCGTCCGGAGAACAGTCTCCAGGGCGCGGAGGCTTGCTCAGAGCACTATTCTATCTCTGAGCGGGACTCAGCTGAGGCAGCCATGCAGGATGCTGCACGGCGTGCGCTTTCGCACTACTGCTCGGTTCTCGGTGGGGTAGCTGACGGTCTCGACCTGAAGTATTACCCCCGCCGTCCATCTGGCAGCACAGGAGGCGTGATTGTTTCACCTGCTGGTGAGGACAATCCTAGGTTGAGCAGCACAGTCAACCTAGCCGCCGTGCTAACCACGGAGCTGGACCATGCATTAGACGAGCTGAGTAGGGCTCGTGCTGAGATCGCCCTGCTGCGGGCTGAGCGCGCGGAGCGTCGTCACTTGGATGATGGTTCCCCCGCTCCCGTTGGGACTCAGCACCCGTACCGCTCACCTCGGCGTGGACGCCAGTCTTATGGCAATCCCGACTGCAAGACCAAGATCAATCTAGAACCATAGCTCGTTAGAGTTGGATCTTGTAATTAATACAAAATATATACATAGAAGCTTCGGTCTTAGCGTTAGTCTCGGTCTTAGTTAGTCTTAGTTAGACAGGGTAGTTTGCTATATCCTGTGCATTTATGTTTGTCATGATGAACTATGTTTGGTTTGGATCTTTGTAATGATTGTCACCAGAGTGTGGGTATCCCCTGCATTTTGGTTTACCTATTATGTTAATGGAGTTAGTTATATAGTTGGGAAACCCTTTATTCTACTTTCCTCTTTATCTGAGAAGCTGTGTGGTCTGTGTTGGAGATCAGTGAAGATGCTCATCTGTTCAGTGCTGTTGGAGAATTCTATGCTCTTATCTTATGCTGCAAGATTTGCCAGATCAGTTCTGATGTGTGGTTGCGTTCTGCAGATGTCAGAGAACAGGCGCAGAGGAGGAAGGCGTGCTCAGCGGGAGCAAGCCGCCCCGCAGGATGAGGTGCCCCAGCAGCAGCACCTGCCGCCCCCGCCCCCGATGTCGATCGAGCAGATGTTTCTGATGCAGACTCAGGCAGTTCAGGCCATCGGTCAGACTCTGGCCGCCATTCAGCAGCAGCAGCAGCAACAGCAGCAGGCTCCACCCCAGCCTTAGATGCCTCAGATGCCCAGAGACAAGCGTGCTGAATTCATGAGAGGTCATCCCCCAACGTTCGCTCACTCTTCTGACCCCATGGATGCTGAAGATTGGCTGCGCACTGTGGAGCGGGAGTTGCATACCGCTCAGTGTGATGACAGGGAGAAAGTCTTGTATGGTCCCCGTCTGTTGAGAGGAGCAGCCCAATCATGGTGGGAGTCTTACCTCGCCACCCATGCCAACCCCGATGCCATCACCTGGGAAGAGTTTAGAGGTAGCTTTCGTCAGTACCATGTGCCTGCAGGACTGATGACAGTGAAGAAGGAGGAGTTCCTGGCCCTTAAGCAAGGGTCATCATCTGTCAGTGAGTACCGGGACAGGTTTTCTGCAGTTGTCTCGCTACGCTCCTGAGGATGTCAACACCGACGCCAAGCGACAATACCGTTTCTTGAGAGGCTTGGTTGACCCTCTGCAGTACCAACTGATGAATCATACCTTCCCGACATTCCAGCACCTGATTGACAGAGCAATCATGACAGAAAGGAAGCGTAAGGAGATGGAGGATCGTAAGCGCAAGATCAGTGGACCCCAGCCTGGAAGCAGCAGCCGTCCTCGTTTCTCAGGCAATCAACCTCAGCAGTTCAGACAGAACCAGCGTCCACCTCAGCAGCATCAGCAGCGTCAGCAGTATCAGCAGTTCCAAAGGCAGTATCCTCAGCATCAGTACCAGAATCGTCAGAGCAATCAGTCAGGAGGTCAGTTTCAGAGGCAGAATCAGCAGACACCTCGTCTTCCTGCCCCCGCAACTCAGCAGAGCAATCAGGCAGCACCAGCTCAGGTTGGAAACAGAGCATGTTTCCACTGTGGAGAGCAAGGCCATTGGGTGATGCAATGTCCGAAGAAGGCAGCCCAGCAGCAGTCAGGCCCAAATGCCCCAGCAAAGCAGAATGTGTCCCAGCCTGGAGCAGGCAACCGCCCTCAGCAGCGCTATAATCATGGAAGACTGAACCACTTGGAGGCTGAAGCAGCTCAGGAGACTCCCGGCATGACAGTAGGTATGTTCCCAGTCGACTCCCATATTGCAGAAGTGTTATTTGATACTGGAGCAACGCATTCTTTTATTACTGCATCATGGGTAGAAGCACGTAATCTTCCAATTACTGCCATGTCAACCCCCATTCAAATTGACTCAGCCGGTGGTAGAATTCGAGCCGATAGCATTTGTTTGAATATAAGTGTGGAAATAAGGGGGATAGCGTTTCCCGCTAACCTTATAGTAATGGGTACTCAGGGAATAGATGTCATCCTAGGGATGAATTGGCTAGATAAGTATCAGGCAGTTATCAGTTGTGATAAGAGGACAATCAAGTTGGTGTCCCCACTAGGAGAGGAAGTGGTGACCGAGTTAGTCCCGCCTGAGCCGAAGAAAGGAAGTTGTTATCAGATGGCTGTCGATAGCAGTGAAGCAGACCCAATTGAGAGTATCAAGGTTGTGTCTGAGTTCCCAGATGTGTTTCCAAAGGATTTACCGGGTATGCCACCAGAGCGGAAAGTTGAGTTTGCCATAGAGCTTCTTCCTGGAACCGCCCCTATCTTTAAGAGAGCTTACAGAATATCTGGACCAGAGTTGGTTGAGCTTAAGAAGCAGATTGATGAGCTATCAGAGAAAGGTTACATCCGGCCAAGCACCTCGCCTTGGGCCGCCCCTGTCCTGTTTGTGGAGAAGAAAGATGGCACCAAGAGGATGTGTATCGATTATCGAGCTTTGAATGAAGTCACGATCAAGAACAAGTATCCCTTGCCCAGAATAGAAGATCTGTTTGACCAGTTGAGAGGAGCCAGTGTGTTCTCCAAGATTGATCTGAGGTCAGGTTATCATCAGCTCAGGATCCGACCTTCGGACATTCCGAAGACGGCATTCATTACCAAGTATGGTTTGTATGAGTTCACAGTGATGTCTTTTGGTTTGACCAATGCACCAGCGTTCTTTATGAACTTGATGAACAGTGTATTCATGGATTATCTCGATAAGTTTGTGGTGGTATTCATTGATGACATTCTGATTTATTCTCAAAGTGAAGAAGAGCATGCAGATCATTTGAGGATGGTATTGCAGAGATTGCGAGAGCACCAGTTGTATGCAAAGTTGAGCAAGTGTGAGTTCTGGATCAATGAGGTCCTGTTCTTGGGTCACATAATCAACAAAGGATTGGCTGTGGATCCGAAGAAAGTGGCAGACATTCTGAACTAGAAAGCGCCAACGGATGCTCGAGGAATCAAGAGCTTCATTGGAATGGCTGGATATTATCGGCGATTCATTGAAGGGTTTTCGAAGATTGCGAAACCAATGACAGCGTTGCTAGACAACAAGGTTGAATTCAAGTGGACCCAGAAATGTCAAGAGGCCTTTGAAGCGCTGAAAGAGAAGTTGACAACAGCGCCTGTTCTAGTCTTGCCTGATGTGCACAAGCCCTTCTCTGTGTACTGTGATGCTTGTTACACAGGTTTGGGATGCGTGTTGATGCAAGAGGGAAGAGTTGTGGCTTACTCATCCCGACAGCTGAAGGTTCATGAGAAGAACTACCCAATCCATGATCTAGAGTTGGCAGCAGTGGTTCACGCACTGAAGACATGGAGGCACTATTTGTATGGGCAAAAATGCGATGTTTACACAGATCACAAGAGTCTGAAGTACATATTCACTCAGTCAGAATTGAACATGAGGCAACGAAGATGGTTAGAGTTGATCAAAGACTATGAGTTAGAGATCCATTACCATCCAGGCAAAGCAAACGTAGTGGCAGATGCTTTGAGCAGAAAGAGTCAAGTCAATCTGATGGTCGCTCGTCCGATGCCTTATGAGTTGGCCAAGGAGTTCGACAGGTTGAGTCTCGGATTTCTGAACAATTCGCGAGGAGTCACAGTTGAATTGGAACCTACCTTGGAGAGCGAAATCAAAGAAGCGCAGAAGAATGATGAAAAGATCAGTGAGATTCGGCGACTGATTCTAGATGGCAGAGGCAAAGATTTTCGAGAAGATGCAGAAGGTGTGGTATGGTTCAAAGACCGCTTGTGTGTTCCCAATGTCCAGTCTATTCGGGAATTGATTCTCAAGGAAGCTCATGAGACAGCTTATTCGATTCACCCTGGCAGTGAGAAGATGTATCAGGATCTGAAGAAGAAATTTTGGTGGTACGGAATGAAGAGGGAAATCGCAGAGCATGTGGCTAAGTGCGATAGTTGTCGAAGAATTAAGGCAGAGCACCAGAGACCTGCTGGATTGTTGCAACCGTTGCAGATCCCTCAGTGGAAATGGGATGAGATTGGTATGGATTTCATAGTCGGATTGCCTCGCACTCGAGCCGGCTACGATTCCATTTGGGTAGTAGTGGATCGTTTGACCAAGTCAGCCCACTTCATACCTGTCAAGACCACCTACAGCAGTGCAGTATTGGCAGAACTGTATATGTCTCGGATCGTTTGTCTTCATGGTGTGCCAAAGAAGATAGTGTCAGACAGAGGAACGCAGTTCACCTCTCATTTCTGGCAGCAGTTGCATGAAGCCTTGGGCACGCATCTGAATTTCAGTTCAGCTTATCATCCGCAGACAGATGGCCAGACCGAAAGAACCAATCAAATTCTTGAAGACATGTTGAGAGCCTGTGCGTTGCAAGATCAGTCCGGATGGGATAAGCGATTGCCTTATGCAGAGTTTTCCTATAACAACAGTTATCAGGCCAGTTTGAAGATGTCACCGTTTCAAGCGCTCTATGGAAGGAGTTGCAGAACTCCGTTGCAATGGGATCAGCCTGGAGAGAAGCAAGTGTTTGGGCCAGACATTCTGCTTGAAGCTGAAGAGAACATCAAGATGGTCCGAGAGAATCTGAAGATAGCGCAATCGAGGCAGCGAAGCTATGCAGACACAAGAAGAAGAGAGCTGAGTTTTGAAGTCGGAGACTTTGTCTATCTGAAAGTGTCACCGATCAGAGGAGTCAGAAGGTTCGGAATCAAAGGCAAGCTAGCACCCCGCTACATTGGTCCGTACCAGATCCTCTCAAAGCGTGGAGAAGTGGCCTATCAGCTCAGTCTGCCAGAGAATTTGTCCGCTGTGCATGATGTCTTTCATGTGTCTCAGTTGAAGAAGTGCTTGTGTGTGCCAGAAGAGCAGTTGCCAGTGGAAGGTCTGGAAGTCCAGGAGGACTTGACCTATGTTGAGAAGCCAGCTCAGATCCTTGAGGTTGCAGATAGAGTCACCCGAAGGAAGACCATCAGGATGTGCAAAGTCAGATGGAGTCACCACTCTGAGGAAGAAGCAACCTGGGAGCGTGAAGATGATTTGATGGCCAAGTACCCAGAGCTCTTTGCTAGCCAGCCCTGAATCTCGAGGGCGAGATTCTTTTAAGGGGGATAGGTTTGTAACGCCCCGAATTTTGCAGTTGAATTTTTTCTTTTCTTTACTCGCCAAAATTCGGGCGTTACCTTTTCCCTTTCTTTTTCCCTCGCTAAACCTTGACCTTTTCCAAAGTTTTAGCGGGATTCGGTTTGGAATTCCCGTGTAAGAGAAACTCTAAAGATACTTTGTGTTGTTTGATGCACCATGCCGAACCTTGCATTTTTTGATTGTTCGAAAGTGCAAACGCATTCATCTAAAAGATCGGATTTCGAGAATAAGCGGAAAACCTTTTTTCTCTTTCTTTTTCTTTCTCTCTCTCCTCTTTTTCTCTCTCTCCCGCGCCGTGGGCCGACCCCGGCCGGCCCAAGCCCCTGCGCGCCCCTCTTTGGCCCAATAGGCCCAACCGCCCCCCCCCCATCCTCCTCTTTTTCCCCCAATCCTCTCCCTCCCCCTCTCATTTTCTCTCCCTCCCCACCTAAGCCGCCGCCCTACCCCTACCCGCCCCTGCCCTAGCGCCGGCCGCTGCCGCCCCCAGCCCGGCCGCTGCCGCCCCCCAGCCCGCGCCCGGCCGCCCGCCTGGCCCCCTGGCCGCGCCCCCTGCCCCGGGCCGGTTCAGCCGCCTGGCCGCCGGTTCAACCGGCCGGCTCAGCCGCCCCGGCCCCAGCTCGGCCACCCTCCCCGCGCGCCCGCCCCAGCTCGGCCGCCCAGCCCAGGGCCGGTTCAACCGCCCCCCCCCTTCTGTTTTTTTTATTTTTTATTTTATTTTATTTACTTTCTGTGATCATAATTACTTTATTTTAGGTAGACTGATCATTGTTCATGCTATGGAAAATAGGAAGTTTAATTTAAAATTCCGTTATGCTATTGATTCACGTAGTTAATTGTTTATCCCGTGCAATGTTGATCAACTAAAAATGATTAAGTTTCCATTAGTATATATATATAACAGAATTCTTTTGTTAAGAATCAATTGTAACTAATCATTAGTGCATAAACTTTAACCCCCCTGCGAGACCTTTCCCCGTTTCTTTCTAACCATAACAAATGCGATGTCAAATGTCACACTTGATGCATATTTGTTTTACCTGTTCCCTTGTATGGTGTACTGTTCTTTTGTATTAAATATGTGGATGTATGTATGTTTGCGCTCGCATAGAGAACGATCCGGTCGAAGAGCCCGAGGAATTCGCAGGAGAAGCCCCTGAGCAGCAGTCGGTTGGTGGAGGCAAGTGTCCTTTGACCTATCTCTGTCCTATTCATTCTTTAATTCACCTCCCGCATTACACATTTATACCTAAGGATTGACTAGCTTTTGTTATCCATATCCTTGTTTACCTATTTGGGTCGGATTATTACTGCTTAGTCTGATGCTATTGCTCAACTCTAATCAATGAACATGATGTGATTATCTATGATACGCTGTTTTCCCCTTCTTATTTATGATCGTACTTGTGGCATTTAAGGGGACTCGAGCGGTTTCTCGAGTGCCTCTCCGTAAGGACCTGTTCAATGGATGACCGCCCGGGAAAACAGTGCAACCATGAGGGTGGAATGGGACGCCCTTAGCTGAATAATTAGAGGAACCGGGGTGTAGTTCGCTTAGCCGTTGTGCCGTCAATGGGGCTCGGTGTATGCGGCTCGCTCTGCCAAGGTTGATTTGTCCCTTGGGGAGGAGTGCGGTACATTTAGGAAACCTAACGGGCGGCTACAGCCTCGGGGAATCTTTGTAAAGGCTTCGTAGTGAATCCCTAGCCATTCACCTTGGGAGTGAATAAGGGTCTTGCAAGCCCGGGCTAGAAAGGGAATCACGGCTTGTGGGTAAAGTGCGCAACCTCTGCAGAGTGTTATGAAACTGATATATCAGCCGTGCTCGCGGTTATGAGCGGCCAAGGGAGCTCCAGAGATTAGTGATACTTGATCAGAGACATTTTGGTACAGGTGGCAATGAGATTGATGGTTCTGATTATGATTATGGTAATGGTAAGTGGTATTCTTTCCGTTTGGAAAGGATACATTGGGCTAATAACTTGGGTTAATGTTAAAACCTGGCTCTCTACTAGTAAGTAACAACCTGACCAATTAAAAGCAACTGCTTGACTTATCCCCACATAAAGCTAGTCCACTACAGCCAAACAGGATACTTGCTGAGTATGTTGATGTGTACTCACCCTTGCTCTACACACCAAACCCCCCCCCCAGGTTGTCAGCATTGCAACCACTGCTTAGGAGAAGATGAAGCTGTGGAAGGAGACTTCCGGGAGTTCCAAGACTACGACGAGTTCTAGGTGTGGGTTAGCGGCAACCCCCAGTCGGCTGCCTGTGAAGGCCGCGTTATCTACGTTTCTTTTCCGCACTTTGATTTATTGTAAGAAACTATATGGACGTCTCAGACGTATGATGTAATCGACTATTATTTCCCTTTTAATACTATTTGAGCACTGTGTGATGATGTCCATATTATGTAACTGCTGTGTACGTGAATAACTGATCCTGGCACGTACATGGTTCGCATTCGGTTTGCCTTCTAAAAACCGGGTGTGACACGTAGTGAGCTAAATGTCCTAGATTCGTGTAACTTGGATTGATCTACATCATACATGTGTTCTATGCCTTTGATCATGTTACCTTATGCATTTAGAATCAGTTATTGTTTATTTATGGTGCTAAAGTTGTACAAGTCCTCCCCGAACCTCGCATGTCCGTATGCAGATGTGCACATGTTTAGGGGGAGATGTGCTACAACTTGATCCCTTTGAGACTAATTTATTTGTTTGAGTATACTCGATGTAGTCTCGAAGGTGCATTGAAAGGGAACATGAACTTGGATGACGCAAAGACTTCCACTGCACTCCGGTATTAGTGTATTTAATTCCAAGTTCATATTTGTGCTCTCATAGCCTTTTGCTCTTAATTGACATTTTTTGGTGAGGCAATGGGGTTAAAGGGCCAAAAATGATCCTGTTTTGGTGCTTAATGCCAAAGGGGGAGAAATTAAGGCCAAAGCAAATGGATCAGCCAACCACTTGTGAATTTTGAAAATAATAGAGTTAGAATTTTTGACTTATCCAAAATACTCTTATTGCAAAATTTGGTCTCTTGTGGGGGAAAATTTTGATTATGGGAAAACGGGGAAGTTTTTGGCACTTGATCAATTTCACTCTTGGGATATCTCTCTTTGCACAAACAAGCGTGCTTGACTTAGAGATAGGAAAAAGAATTTGATTTGCAAAAATAAACCAAGTGGTGGCAAAGAATGATCCAAATATGTCAAATCTTAAGTAAAGAGAATTTGGTCTTCAATTTCAATTGATATTGCGCTCCTCTGGTTGCTTTTTGATGTGTTGGCATAAATCACCAAAAAGGGAGAGATTGAAAGGGAAATGTGCCCTTGGGCCATGTCTATAATTGTTTTGGTGATTAGATGCCAAACACAAATGCATTGAACTCTCATGTGCTAAACGAGCAAGAAGTACAAATCAAAGACAAGGTATGTTTCTAGACTTAGTGAATTGTTTTGTGAGTACTAACATATTTATCTAAGTGCTAGAAACAATGCCAAGACAAGAAGATTCGAATTGGGAAAAGGTTGACTGCGTACAGCCAACACCAGCTCGGGCCTGGTGCACCAGATAGTGTTCGATGGCGCACCGGACAGTATCTGGTGCCCCAGGCTGGCCGACGGTGAACCGGCTGCTCTCGGGAAACGACGGAGTCGTACGGCTATAATTCACCGGACTGTTCAGTGGTGCACCGGACTGTCCGGTGAGTCATCCGCGACAAACTCGTCGCTCTCGGGAAAAGAAAAAGGCGACATGGCTAAAATTCACTGGACTGTCCGGTGCACCACTCGACAGAAGGCAAGAATAGCCTTCCAAATTGATCTCCAACGGCTCCTAGCTCCCTTGGGGCTATAAAAGAGACCCCTAGGCGTATGGAGCATAACACTAAGCTTACAATAAACATCCTAAGGCACCTAGACTCTGCATTCACGCAATCGGATCATAGTTCTTGAGATTTGAGCACTTTCGAGTTGTAAACTCCTCGCGCTGTGTTTGTGTGCCCACTTCTTCACTTGTGTGCGTGGTTTTGCTGCGGATTCGAGTCTTGTGTGCGTTTCTTTCCCTCCCTTACTCTTGTGCTTCTTTGTGATCTCTATTGTAAGGGCGAGAGACTCCAAATTGTGGAGATTCCTCGCAACCGGGAAAAATACTCTAAAGGAAAAGACCGTGATATTCAAGTCGATCATTGGATCACTTGAAAGGGGTTGAGTGCAACCCTCGTCCATTGGGACGCCACAACGTGGAAGTAGGCAAGTGTTACTTGGCCGAACCACGGGATAAAAATCGTGTGTCTCGGGTGTTGCTTCTTGTGATTGTTTTGTCCGCACGAGCATGTTCCATAGCCACTTGATTTCACTAACACCTTAACAATCAAGTTTATGGCTATTTAGTGTTTGATTTTATAGGATCACCTATTCACCCCCCTAGGTTCTCTCAAGTTGTACATTTAATACTTGGCTCACTCTTTCTATTACAAATTGTCTTGTAGTTCGTGAGCTGTCCGCTTTTAGTTGGCTACTATGAGCAACATACTTCCATGATCTCTCCATTTCTCTTTCTTCCACATCACTACGAATCTGATATGGAATCTCTTTCAACCCACCTACATCAATTTATTATACTTACTCTTAGATGAAACTTAGGATGCACAATTTCATAAACAAAAGTGGATGCGGTATTTTTAGAAACAGTGTAGTGGAACTTTGCACTGGTAAGGTTATTGTGCCATACTCATTTAATATGTGCCCTGTAGAATAGAAGTTGATGTGACATGTGAGTAAAGAGGAAAAGAATAAAGTAGTATCTTGAGGGGATATGACTTAAGCACGAGATCATAGGTATTGAAACCTGAATCATATAACTACCCCAATAATTCATACTCTTATACACATCTAGCATTTAATTATCTTGTGGGGACTATGAAAACAACATGATACTATGTATTGGGACAAGAAACAATGAGTTGAAAATAGTCTAATAGCTAATATTTTATATGTGCGCATATATTTATGTATTGAATTACAGGTGAAAATATCTAAATTCATAAAAGTTACTACAATATTGGTAGGCTATTCCCAATTCATAGTATCATACACATTTAATACATTGCCACATAAGCATTTTCGATGATATGGCAAGAGAGTTAAGAGAAAAGAGAAGAAAATTGTATTTTAAGGGAGATACTTCCTCCATCCACATGAGTTTGTCTTTCTAGGTTTGTCTTAAGTCAAACTATTTAAACTTTGACCAATAATATATAAGATTAAATTATTTTAAGGTAAAAGAATTACATATTATGATAGTTCAAGTCATGATGAATTTAGTAATTTTACTTTTATGTTGTGAAATCTTATAAAGTATTTGGTATAATTGGTCAAAGTTGCTAGTGGTTGACTTAGAATAAATCCAGAACGTTAAATTCATGTGGACTGAAAGAGTACTACTTAGGCACGAGATCATATGCATTGAAACTTTAACCATCCAAGTGACCTACATCTTATACTCTCACATATACTAGTATTTAATATTCTATAGAGAATTAAAAAGTAATATATGATGCCATGTATTGGGATAGTTATATCTTATATAATTTTGTATGGCATGTCAACTTTGGATATATATTGTGAGAAGATACTTGAGAAAACCCTATTTTGTTCGCGGAGGACACGGCAGTGGCCTAGCTAGCCAGCTAGGCAACGTTGGTTTGAATTGATTGAAACACTATTCAATTCTCCATAGCTCTCGTGTTGAACGTACCAATCTTTGCGCGGAATACAAAATGATTGAACCAAACCATTGAGAGAAAAAAAAATATCCGCGTGTCCTTCTCAAACCCACCCCTGATGTCCACCGAATCAACTCTGTGCAAACGCAAAAATGCCAAGTTTTTCTATCTGCTACCGTGTCTGTGTTTGTGTATAAACAACCAATCAGAGAAGGATGAAAGAAGAAAAGCTAGGTGATGACAAGAGGAACGGAAGAAAAGCCAAAAGTAGATAGATCAAGGAGCTCTACATGAGTTTATCTGGTTTTTATTGGAGTCCGGCCAGCCCCACATGTCAGGACCTTCAATTCAGGATTCACTTCACTTCACCCGGCCTGCCACCGAAATCCCGTCGCCGGCGTGCCGCCGGAACACCATGGCGCACTCGGGCAGCTCGCCGAGACCCGCGAACATGGCGTCCTCCTCGCCCCCTTCTCCGTCGAACAGGCCGCCGACGTCGCCGAACTCGTCGGGGAGGGGCGCGGGCGGGGCGCCGAAGAACATCGCCCCGTACAGCATCTCGTCCGCCGCCTCGACGTCCGGTGGGGACGCCGAGGAGGTGACGGACACGCCGTCGTAGAGCCACCTGAACTCGTCGTGCACCTCGACGGCCGCCGCGCCGGCCTCGGTCTCGGCCGCAGCAGGCGCGCAGACGACCGTGGCAGCGGCAGCGACGTCGTGGCTGCCGGATGACGGGGACTCCGGCGGGACTGGCTGTGGCTGGGCGGGCTTTGGCTTCGGGGCCTGGCGGGTCTGCGCCCTCGCCGCCGCCATGGCGTCCGAGTGGCTGTGCTCGAACGAGTACGTGACGATCACCTTGTCCGGCTCGGCCCGGCTCCGCTCCACCTGCTTCCTGGCCGGGCACCCCTTGGAGCTGCTGCACCTGTAGTAAGCCCTGGGCACGCCGAAACCGAAACCCAGATCAGCAAAAGTCTACAAATAAGAACTAGGGGCAGTCCATGGATGGGATGCATGAGTGATTGCTACTACTACGTCGTGCCGTGCGTGTGTACCTCGGAAAAGGCGAGCCCTTGATGGGCTTCTGGCCGTACTTGCGCCACGCCCACGCGTCCGTCGGCGTGTTGCCCTCGCCGACGCCCTTGGGCCGTGGGCCGCTGACGTCCGCCAGCGCACGGTGACCACCCGCTTGTTCGCCGACCGCCTCCTCCCGGCACCGGTACCAGCTGGCGACGTCGACGGTGGGGCGGGGGACACCGGCGGTGGCGAACCTGGGCAATCAGCCGACGAAACTCCGCCCGCAGCGCCAGCCTTGCTCTCGTCGCTCCACTCGGCGTCCATTTGCCCGGGCAGCTAGCTCGCGTCGCGGCAGGGCTGCGCGCCGGATCGGAGCAGTTCGATCTCGGCCTGATCCGAATCCGATGTCACCAGCTGCCCCCCCGACCCCGAGGCAGAGGCAGGCGCATCCGCGGGATATAAAAAAGGGAACGGCGGTGCGGTGTGGAAGCGAGCAAAACTAAACTACTACTAGTACCACGAGGCTATGCTATGCATGTAGTAGTACTACTACGTCGCGGTGACGGTGGTGTCCCGTCGTCCTCGGTTCGTGCGGTGTGATTGGCGGGGACGACGTGGGGGGTTGTGGGCGCGCACGCTGGCTGAGGCCTGAGGCTGAGCAAGGCGTGGAGACCGCGCGCGGGGGACGAACTTAAACAAAGAGGAGAGGAGAGGAGAGACAGCCAGACAAAGCTGCTCTCTTGAGAAGACGAGGACGAGCGTGCGACGGCGACTTCTCCCCAACTATCGCCATGTCCGTCCATCCATCCATGCCTTTGATGATGGATCGTCGTCGTCCCTCATCTTATCTGTCATCGTTCGTTCGGGATTCGGGAATTAGATGAGAAGTAGCATATGCATTAATTATTAACGTACGCATATCATCATGCATTGGAGTGGTTGGTGCGTGGTTTCGGTTGGAGTCGAGAACCAAACCAGCAGCAGAGCTCGGTTCGCCGTCATGCCCACGCGCGGCAACAGTGCCCTGGAACTGCGACGTGCGTGCGTGCATGGCAGTGCAGTGGCCGCTCGTCCCGGACTACGGCGGAGCCCGCCCGGCAGATCCCCATCCATCCCACGCGCGTTTCTATCGAGGGGTTAAACGTTGACAGCTGCACACGCGCGCCGGCCGGAATTCTTCTGCCCGCGCCTACTCCGATAAAAAAGAATCTAGCTAGAGGCGTCGGATATTTCGGCAGACACGTCAGGCTAGGAGACAGGAGTAAAGGCCGTGGTAATTCAGGTCGTGACTTGTCGTATTCGGTTGCTTGGTGAAGAATCAACGATATATGTCGCTACCAGCTTCAGAATTTTACATTTCTTCTTCTTCTTCTTCTTCTTCTTCTTCTTCTTCTTCTAGTAGTAGAGTGAGTCTAGTTTCTATTCTAGATATGATATGTTATGATATGATATCCTGGCCTGGGTCAAATTAACCTTTGGACGCTGTCATTTATGTTCCTTAGCAGCGGCTTGGTGTGTTTGACACAGATCCAATAATCCAACCGCAGATTCTTTGGATGGAAATAGACATCACGCGTTCCATACATCCACCGCAACACGAAGCCATAGTTTTTTCTTCTTCTTTTGCATTGGCGACTCCTTCGATCGTGCTCTCACGCGATTATTATTCAATTGGGGTTCAGCTATGGCATCGCAATCCTTCTCGCGCGGCTGCTGAGAGTTGAGTTCTCTGGTGACTTGTTCAACCGATCCAGGGCCTCCAATCATGAGGTGGCAGCTAGCGCGCGGCCGGCGTCACACCAGCTCTGCATCCTCCTCCTCTCGCACACCGCGCTACGTACCTCTGCTCCCATATAGAAAACTCCATCCCCGTTTGACGAAGAGCTAGCTCAACCACCGGTTAGTTTATCTGGGCTGGGGATCGGAAGAGAGGGTGTATACGTAGCGCGACTTCATGGCCTGCTCAACTCTTCTCCTATCCTACCCTTGGATGGGAACACGCGGGAACAGCTGGCGTTTCGGAATAGAAAAAAAGAGAAACGGAAAATGATGATCATTGTGGCGTATGTTAACCTGATGAATGCAGCATGAATGTCTGTATCACTGTATGGATACCATCAGCGCATGCAGTCTGGACGTATGGATACCATCATACTCTCTCAACTGCTCAAGCCCTCCAGGTGAGGACGTCAAAAACGGGCAACGGTGTCCTAGTTTCAAGTCTGAGCTATTAATTGCTTCGCCCTATCAACTGCTGTGAGCTTTGGTAGATCTATAGAATGAACACATTACACACTTCAGTCCTGTTCTATCGCTAGCAGGCTGTATGTATTCACTACAATGTTGGGCTGTCTGTTTTCTTTCTTCCTTCCTTCCTTTCGATGAGCATGTGTGTTTCCACTTTCCACTCCTTTCTTCACAACATGGACACTCGCAAAATTGTTGTTCGCTGATTGCTACCCAAGTGCTGACCATATGGATGATTTCAATTAATCGTGGTATACAGACTAGCTAGAGACCCCATTCAAGTTTGTCTGTGCATGTATTGTATTTCAAATTAGGTTTTATTTAGTGCAAATGGATGGGGATAAACATATGTTAATCTTTGTAGCTTTCCGACTATATCCAACTATGCCAATTTGGGAATCGCTGCCAAAATTCAGTATGCTGTAAACACAAATCTTCATACATTTACACATTAAAATAGCACGCAGCTTGCTAATTAAAATATACAGCTCACATGTACCTCTTTGTTTAGAAAATCCATTCTTTTTTCCCTAACTATCTAAGTAATTACAATTACTACTTCTGCTTAACACTTTTTGTTATACTCCCTTCGTCTCAAAATAGTATTCATTTTAGCTCTTGATTTTTACATCTATATTCAACTGGATATTTTTTTGAGAGAACAGGAGGGGGCCTACTGAAAATTTTATTTAAATTAAAAAAAAACAAAGTTTAGACCAAACAAGAAGACGAATTACAGGAGGTTAGGGGAGAGTTTCTACTGCCATTGCTTTTCTACTGCCATTGCTGAAGCCATGCCGGGATGGCAGAATCAAATCTACCCAGAGCTCTATGAATGACTAGGAGCAATTCTTTTGCAAACTCATGCTTGCATTGCTGCACCGTTGGATCTTTGTTCTGAAAAAGCCAAGCATTACAACACTTTCAAATGCTCCAGGTCATGAGAATAATAATCTCCATAGAGAATGGAACATTGAGTTGCTGATTTAGATTTGCCGCAGCCTCCTCTGGATTAGCAATTCTAGGGGGAATCAAACCGATTGAATTCCAGCAGGCCTTCGCGAAGTTGCACCTGAGGAAGAGATGATAAAGAGTTTTCCCTCCTTCTGTCAGATGCAGTTCTCGCAGGTGTAAGACTCAAGAGTCATGTTCTTCCTCCTTAGCATATTCCTTGTGTTGAGCCTGTTTTTTAGCCATAGCCAAAAAAAGAATTCAACTGGATATTGATGAATATATACATGAGTATATAGCATATACATTAAGTATTGTATGGATTCATAAAAAACCAAAACGAATTTTATTTTAGGACAGAGGAAGTATATCATATCACCAAATAATCACAAATTATGCATCAAATAGACAGACCGTACCACAAGTCCATTGTCTGTAAGGAGCTTACAAATCTTAAAAAGGAAACTTTCTGAGCTTTTTTTCTCATTATTGATAAACAATGCTTAAGACATTTTTTTCTCTCATTGATGGATACTTCTATACGGTACTCACATTTTTTATTTGGTCCTCCTCTATTATTACTTCAATTTATACTGGAGACTTGAATCACTGGTGTTGTATAATTTTAAGAGAGAGTTCCAAATGAATTTACGCCACTATATATACAAATCCGGATAAAACCCGTACAATTCAAACTCAACTGAGAATATGAACATGCACATCTCCATTTTCATATCAGCACAGTATCGTACACAAAATTAAATGAACACTGGTCATCGCATAGATGGCGCGGCAACATCGCACACCGTATTTTTCTAGTTGATCATCTAATTCAGAGGTAGTCTACCCGTTTTCTTAAAAAATTCAGAGTCAGAGTGTGCGGCGACTAGAGAACAGAAAGCCACTTGTACTCGAGACAAGAGAGCCGTACGGAAAACGCTTTCCGCCTAGGCCGTGAAAATGTAACCAGATCAGAGACTGAGCTAGAAAAAATTTAGAAAGGATTAAACTAAATAGCTATAATTTATATGTCTCTTCTATATTATACTTATATATTTTAAATTTTAGATGAGACAACAGTGAGGTTTTATAGGCTCACGAGCAATTGAAGGGGCTCGAGCCCCACCCGCCCGACCGAGTCACTGTCCAACACCGTTGATACAAGGTTGTGGCATGTGGGTGCCTTTAGAGTCATAGCTTAGCTATCGATTGTATTGTTAGTTCTTATTTAATGCAGTATTTCAATATCTAGTCTTTACTATTAGTCTACGGTCATCTTAGCATCATATCATCTATTCTTTTATAAACTTTTATGAAACACAGTGTTTTGTTAAAAGATAAATATATTCAAGTACATAATTAAACAATAAACATAATTTATAAAAATAAAAATACGTAACATTAAAAAAATAAAAAATATACTTCATAAAAATAAGTTTTAATTACTAATCCTAAATATACTCCTTTAAATTATTTTAGAGCACTATTATAGATTATGGACTCATATTGAAGGATGATCGCAAAGCTCGTGGGATGTTTTAGAAGTGATGGTTGATGCTGCAATAGAAGACTTGACTATCTCATAGTTATACACATTGTATGCTACTCCATGTTCATTCTCAATAATCATATTGTGTAGAATCATACATGCACACATGATTACATCGAGTACTCGGCGAGGAAAACGAATGATCTAGGCTAGCAAAAATATGGAAACGAGCTTTCCGAACCAAAATGCTCTTTCTACGCCATTTCGCGGACTCTCCTTGCGTGCAACAAATATCCACTGTTTCGGAGACTGTGAGAGAATAATGATTTCACAAACATCTGTTAGTGGCGTTAGATGCCATCGACGAGGTAGTATCCTTATCGGTACTCATGACCATTCAACGTGACGTTTATATTTGGTGCTTCTCCATTGAATGATGTTTGGTTCCCTTGACTAAAGTTTAGTCTATTTTATATCAAATATTTAAATGACAACTACAAGAATTAAATATAGTTTAATTACAAAACTAATTATACATATTAAGCCTAATCAATATATGATTAGCAACTATTTACTGTAGCATCACATAAGCAAATCATGGAATAATCGGGCTTAATAGGCTCATCATATCGTTAAGTCTCCATTTGTGTAATTAATTGCATAATTATACTATATTTAATATTAATACTTTTAACTAGCATTCAAACATATGATGTAACGTCATACCGAATATTTAAATGACAACTACAAGAATTAAATATAGTCTAATTACAAAACTGATTATACATATTAAGTATAATTAATCCATGATTAGCAATTATTTACTGTAGCATCAAATGAACTAATTAGACTTAATATGCCTGTCTTACCGTTTAGTCTCAATCTGTGTAATTAATTTTGTAAATAGACTATATTTAATACCTGTAACTAGCATCCAACATCTCATAATGTTATAAGAATTTTTAGATTTTTTGGTTATTTTTTATTTTCTAGAGCTGGATCTATTTTTTACACATCTAAAGATATTATCATGAGTTCTAAATAATGGTATTATATTTGAATTTGGCATATCTTAACCTATCTTTTTTTGGAAATTTTAAAAGCTTAGATTAGAGATATTTTCTATATTTTAAAAACTAAATATTTACCAATTTTTCTAACAAGTAAATATAAAATCATCTTCAAAACCACTCGAAACAGGTTAGGGAGATAATTTGAACGGTTTGCGAGAGTTCAAGGAACAAAAATGTCTTATTTTGAAGTTAGATTAAGAAAATCAAAGTACGGTGGCGACATTTCACCGAGACAGAATCTCCAACTCAGAATTGCAGATCCCCAAATGGACAGACATAAACTGAGGCCCCAGAGAAAACAGAAAAAGAAGATAACTGACGGGTTACTTTTAAAAGAAACGTTTGGTAGCTTGGTCAAACCCTATCTGACACCTTCAAAATGTTTCAAAGAGGAGAAACATGTTGAGTTATTTTTCCCCCTTTTCCAATTATTCATCATATAACTGGCACTGTAGTGGAAAGTGTAATAAATTAGAGCCCAATCATGCGAAAATAATGTTCAGTGTCTATGGAGACTAAGGACATTTATCAATTATCAGAGACTTCCGAATACGAAGTTTTTATTCTAGTTTGCCTATAAAAAAATTACACAGCATTTTGAAAGAAGAATTTACTATGCCACTTCTATCGTCGTTTTTTACATGTCAAGAAATATACAGAATTGAGAGAGAGAGAAGGATCTACAAACTGACACGGCTACAGCCTACAAGGTACAGACAGAATAAATTATGAATGCTAAGTTAACAGGTTGCAAATTCTACGATTCAAATTCTTCTATCTTGGAGATTTGGTCGAAATGCATCTTCCACACAATATGAGCCTTGATATGGTGCGTGATCTTCGATTCCTGACCTTAATTGAAGAGAGCTGCGGGGAAATAATTGGATTAGTCGGAGAAGGTAAAATCATCAAGCACGACTCTATTTTAGGCCAAGCAGGATTTCAAATGTTCTGATGCAATTGGCCAGAAACTGACTCCCGAACATGATTTGGACTACTAAGTGCTCCGTTGTGACCACAATTTTGGCAAATACCATCAATAAAATTGTCATCACCAGAGGAGTATAAATAAACAAATGCTATTTTTCACTTGTTAAACCTCTGCAGGCCATATCAATGAGATGTAAAGTCCCGCAAGGATGGCCGATACCAATTTAGACTAGCTCCAACAATGAACTGTATATAGTTCTAAACTCTAAAATATAGCGGTTGTAGCTTACTTTTTCCCTCCAACAAGAGACTAAAGGGTCCTCTAAAATTTAGAGGGAGGCCTGCGTCCCGCTAGGAATGGAGGGTGTACGGTCGTCCTCTATACGCTATGCTCATTTGTTGTGCATGTCCTCTATACACTATGCTCATTTGCTCTGCATCTCATTGACGTGGCCACAATTGATATAGAGGATGAAATTTAGATGACATTGTTGGAAATGGAGAAAATATAGAGAATAAAATCTTTTAGAGAGTGATGTAAAAGACATAGAATATTCCTTTAGAAGATGAAATTTAGGGGACGTTGCTGGAGAGTCTTAGCATGCATGAGAGATGACACCAATTCTCTCCTCTTCAGAATCAAGAGTCCCAGAATATTCCTCTCCCTTGGCACTTGTTTAGTCTGTTTAGTAGAGTGTGAAAAATAGAGGACGCAGAACTGTAGATGACACTGTTTACAGATAAAAGTTTGAAATAGAAGATGAAATAGGGGATTTGCTGATATTGTACTCTTCTACTTAAACAAATTCATGACAAGATAAGATCTATTTCTTTAAAGAGTCATTTTGACTCGAGAAATGACCCAACTAAGGTCTTATTCGGTTATTCTAATTTCATGTAGATTAGAGTGTATTAGAATGGATTGAAACGAACAAGCTCTAAGGATATATTCAAATACACGTACATGTCAGGTAAAAGGAGACTATGGAACTATCCAGACTTAAAGTACCATCAAGGGAAATTACATGCTTAACCATGGTCTCTTCAATACATCTGCAATATTTTTCAGGCAACTTCATTTTTTTAGAATATATGCAAACGAGTTGTCTCAAATTTTGACATGCTAATATGCAAAATGAGTTGTCTCGATTTTTGCCAGACTAATACGTAAATGAGTCGAGTCTCCTCAGATGAGAAAATAGCTGATACAAGCTAAAATATAAGTCTGGACCCAGTAACACTGATGACAGATTATGATAGGGTGTTTGGAATGGCTTCAGGTTCCAGCTCCAGTATAGAGATATAGTTTTTAATATTAATTTATTTAGTTTTAAAATATTTTTAATCTAATAATAAATAGAATGACTTATCATAATGTCTTCTAAGGGCGTGTTTTGCATGGCTCTACTTCATTCTAGATAAGCTCCACTCTAAAATTCTAAGTGGAGTAGCTCTGCTCTAAAGTTTAAATTGTTTTTTCATAACCAGTGGCAATGGTAGGTAAGTAACTTCAAACTCTACATTTAGGTTGCTTTTTTAGAGTTTTTGGAGTAGCAAAAGAGGTACTCCAAAAATTGTACTACAAATTTGAAAACTTAAATGGAGTTTGCAACTCTGGAGTTAGGATGTTTGGCATGCTCTTACCAGCTCCTCTTTGAAGTTCTGCTCTAGAGTCATGCCAAACACTTAGAGCTCTCTACGATTTTCTAGAGTACCTAATGACCTGCTCCACCAAATTTTCTGGAGCTGGAGATATCCCAAACAGAGACATAATACAAATATGAAACATTACCTTCCGACGAGTCCTTGAGGTTCTCCAACAAAGTAGACTCGATTTAGCCTCCATCCTCCTGCACTCAAATACTTTCCCGGTGAGAAGCATGCAATACAAACGCATAACCTCAATTGATAAATGAGTCAACATATTTTGTACAATGGTATGGAGTATCGACCCCTACATGTTTAATGGTCCTTGTGATTTCAGGAAAATTATTATGAGGACCGCTGGATGTTACAGAACTTATTTTCATACGATATTTATCTTATTTCTAATGTGAAAACATGCAGCATGAGTTTCTTATATAAAAAGTTTGACTGAACTGATTGCAGGATAACAACACTTACAAATTCTCTTGCTCTAGCTTTTCAGCAATCGATATAGCTTTTCGTCTAGACCAGCCTCCTCGCTGAGAACAAGCTTCAGCCCTCCCAATAACATGAGCAAGAGATACCTTTCCTCTTACTATGCTGTTCTGTCGATTCTGTCTGTTCCCATTTCTTCCTTTTGGATTAGTCACGCTCTCTTGGTTTGGTGATGACGAAGTTTCTTCCTCCCATGTGTTCTCCTTTCTTCTTTCATTTACGTCAAGAACATCATTATTTGTTTGAGCATGCCAATGCATGCGAGAAGGTCCAACTTCAATTATTTCACCTTCTGTTAATATGTGGGGATCAGATTGCATCCATCTAGTCTTACTAGAGTTAGCTCCCTTCACAACACTATCCTTTTTAAACCTCGAAATTAGAATCTCACCTCCAGAAGAGAGTGGACTATGTTTAGTAAAGGACCTCCTCAGTGTCGAGTCATTCTCAGGGTAAGGAAACATTGATGGAGTATGACCTGGTTTTGCATCATTCTTTGATTCATATCGAATTTCAAGTATTATAGCAGAACGAAGAACGGACTCAAATGCCTGCAGAATCTGAGCTCTGTAGTTTTCGGCTTTGGACTTACTGATATGTGAGCTAATTATTAGTTGCACTGTTGGTTCTGTTGCAGAAAGGAAGCTGATGTTAGAAATTGATCTGCTAGAAAGACAATCTACCAACATTTTACATCAAGTACTTAAGTGAAAGACCACATAAAGTTATACGGATTGACTTGAGAACACCAATTAACCACTATCAGAGGCATTGCAGTTTAGAATATATGTGCAAGGCAACAACAGTAAAAAAGTTAAAACAGCACTAATATAATTTGATGAGCTTAGCCAGCTACATGCTTCTACATGTTGTGAACTGCGATGCACTCGCAAGATAGTCCTCGTACTCAGCCCTCCCATAGGAGGCCCTAATAGTAAACCGGATCTATTCTTCTTGCTTATCTCTACTAACACCCTGCCCCTCCTTATATAGAGAGGTAACCCTAACTTAATAGCTAAGCAACATAACAAAACATATCTGACCGGCATTGTTCACGGCTAACCGCGTGTGAACAGTGTCCGCGGCTAACCTAACCCTAATGACCTAGCTAATGGGCTTAATGCCCATAACAGCTCATAACATTCCATCCCTCCTTAAAAACAGCTCGTCCGCGAGCTGTAGTCAAGAAGACTTGACCCATACTAAACTAGCACTTAATGACTCAATACTAGTCTTTCACATCTCGACTTAGAATTTTATTCACCTAGAAAAAAAATGAACCACGTCAGTAGCCGGATCTACCGAAGGAGGACGCGTCGGCAGCCAGATCGACCGATGACGAACGCGGTTGCGGTGGCGCAGAGGGGTCCTACGCCTGGCGAAGGTTGGTGCACCCTCCGGTGTTGTAGCTTAGGTGACCACGTCGCGGCGGTGGCCAAGGTGGATGACGTCGGCCACAGCTATGACGACGCAACAGATGGTTGTCCGTGGTGCAGAAGATTGATGGCCACGACGCGGAGAATTGGTAGCTATGGCGTGGAGGGTTATCCCGCGGCAGCGCCTCTACGGGTTAGGCCACCATGGCAGCCGATTGTTGCAGATTGGACGAGCAGATCCGCGCACAGCCATGTTCGGGCCACGCCTGGATCTCCACAGGCACGGAAGCGGGCTGCAGTAGTGGCACGGCCACCACAACGCCGAACGCCGCCTCTAGCTCCTCCCTGGGTGCGCCGCGTTGCAGCACATCGACCCCATCATCCTCGATCCAGCCGCCTCCGCCCGCGCCTAGGCCACCCTCGCTTGCGCCCAGGTTGCCCGCGCCCATGCCGCCCACGATATAAGCAGTGGGCCCGACCCACGCCTGCTCGAGCTTGGCCAGACGAGCGTCGTGGAAATCCAGATGGGCATTGATGGCAGCGAGTTGCTCAAGGATGAGGTCCATCTTGGCGGAGTAGGTCACAAGATCATCGTGTGCACCGGCCATGGTGGCGATACGTGCGTAGTGGCTCCGGTACCAAATTGTTGTGAACTGTGATGCACTCGCAAGATAGTCCTGATATTCAGCCCTCCCGTAGGAGGCCCTAAGAGTAAACCAGATCTATTCTTCTTGCTTATCCCTACTAACACATTGCCCCTCCTTATATAGAGAGGTAACCTTAACTTAATAGCTAAGCAACATAACAAACCATATCTGGCCGGCACTGTTCACGGCTAACAGCGCGTGAACAGTGTCACGGCTAACCTAACCCTAATGACCTAGCTAATGGGCTTAAGGCCCATAACAGCTCGTAACACTATCGCTACTTTCTTCCATACACTTTGACTTCAGCAGTAAAGTTGTAATGTTTGTGTTCCTACATTCAAAAGGATGCTGTCAACCCAGTGATAGATATCTGGTACTTTGTTCACAGCAGAGATAAAAGCAAGAGTACTGCGTCTTACTTGAGAAAAAAATACAAGAGTTACTAGAAACACCAATACCACAGACAAAAGCAAGCAAAAATTAGTTGAAAAGTATTTTTATACTGTTTATACAAAATATTTCTAAAATGAGCTTTCCCTCACTGTTTTAAGCACCGAATCTCTTTTTCCAAATATTAAGCACTGAATTACGGAAAACTTATTCTTGGAAAATTGTGATGGTTGCAAAGACTGATATGGATGACAGATTGAGAACCTTACCTGTTCCAAGGCTGATAGAGTTTAGCCTGGCCTCTTTAGCCATCATTTTTCTCAATGTATCTGATTGGATACTCTCAAGCACAGCTTGCCAGACCATTTCATTTTCCGCTTTTCTGAGTTTAGTTCCCTCATTTGCTCTGACAGAACTGGTTGACAACACATGACCATTTTCTGTGTGTTCAACAGTTCTCTTTTCCCCATAAGACGTGCCTGCCAGGTTACCTTTATTCTCAACTGCTGGGGCCCTCCCTACACCCCTATCAGGAAAGGGACCAACCAGCACACCATGGTTCAAACTTGTACTAGTTGATGAACTAGGCAGCAGGTACTGCTTATCAGGAGCAAGCTGAAGCAGAGCAGCTGTAAGCCAGGTTGTCTTGTCACTAGAAACCCTCAACTGCTTTTCAGCTTCAGATAGTGTTTTCAAGGCCTGACGTAGTTTTTCCATATCTTCCTTTGACACTGGAAATGGCAAAAGAAAAGGAACTAGATTATGCCAATGCAAATTTTTACCATAAGAGAACAGTGATGCTTATGACAATACATATTTTGAACTATACTGTGGTTAATGAACATTGCTTACAGGTAGGACGTTTGAAGAACTTTCTCCTGGGCCTTTCTCGAGTAAATGCATACGAACCAGCAAGAATATCAGTAATTATTGTGGCAAGCTGAGACATCAGTGCTAAAGGCTCAACGCCGGTTTCTGTGATGTCTCGTAGTGTCTTCACTGTGTTCACCATGTCGGCAGATAGAGCCAAATCAAGCAAATCGACCAGTTTATCATCAGACACCAGACCAACCTGTAAAACAAACAGTGAACTAGTATTTTACTGTCGTGTCAGAGTAGAATGGATGATGAAGAGAAACAGAGTTATGATCTCTGTCACAGGGATACAAAATCAGTTACTGCCACATAAATAAGAACACATCATTAAGATAGTAGAGCTTGCAATTGGCATCTGTCTATACTTCATAGGACGTTTGAGTACTGGGGAAACAAATTTGCACACTACTAACTATTTAATTATATGACATATTTCACCAGCACTGAAGTTATCAAGATCTTGACTATAAAATCTTTATATGACATATTTCACCAGCACTGAAGTTATCAAGATCTTGACTATAAAATCTTCCAGAAATTTATATTCAGCAATAGAAATTGCAGAATAACGTGGGCGAAAAAAAAAACATAGATGACACTGTAATGCTTGTGAGATATCTTACCAATTCCTGGACAAGAGACAAGGAAATCCTTTGTCCAAGCAAACTGAGTTGATCAAGAGTCATCTCAGCATCCCTCAAAGATCCATCGGAACGAGATGCAATTAGCTTCATTGCATCTTTATCAACATCTAGACTCTCGCTGGTGCAAATCCACTGCAATGTATTGACAATGTCGGACTCCCTCAGCTTTGGGAAAAAGAACTTCTGGCATCTCGACAGGATGATGTGAGGAAGTTCAAGGTTTGGACTGACAAGGATAAACACAACTCGACGGGGTGCCCGGTCCACAACTTTTGAGATAGCACTCCAAGTGTCAGCTGGCAGAGTATCACAGTCATCAAATATAAACACCCTGTAGTGTGATGGTGCAGGTGAAAGCATCACATTATCGAGGACGTCCACAATGCCCTCCATGTCGATGTTGCCAACCGGCCCAATCTCCATCAGGCTCCTGCTCTTGCCGAGATTGTGAGCAATGCACGACGTGCATGAGTCACAGGGCCTGGGGTGCTCAGAGGAGAGGCAATTGAGCGCCTTGCAAAGACACGGGCGCACGAAGTCTTGCCCGTGCCGTGCGGCCATAGAATACATACACCAACCCAATCTTCCTCCTCAGGATGGCGTTGGACAGCGCCTGCACCACCAAGCTCTGGCCAACAACGTCTTTGAACGTCTTTGGTGCGAACTTCTGTGTCAGGCTACGATGACGCCCACGGCCATGCTGCGAGCGCGAGGCCAGTGACTTGTGCCCCGACTGAGACTCAGACAGCAGGTCGGAGTCCATCTCGCTTGTCTGGTTAGAGAAAATCCCAAGCTCTCCGGAGTAGCTTCCAGAAGAAATGACGCCAATGCGTTTGCGAGCACCGGAGGTGGCAGCCTCCTCAACAAGCAGGGGCAGCGCGTCCGAGTCCGAACTGGTCGACGAGGCCAGCCTCTCGGACTTAACGGGGAAAAGGGGACGGCCACCTGAGGCGGCGGGCGCTTCGGACTTTCGCCCCGCCGCCGACTTGGAGTCGGAGAGGCCGCACGAAAGGCTGCGGCCGGCCATGTCGAGGATAGACTTGCCCCGGTGGTGCAGACGCGACCAGTTCCATGGAATGCCACAGACGTTGCGCGAGTCCTGCGGCAAATGCTGCTGCAGCTCCACCACGCCATCGCCATCGTCGTCGTCGGCGCCGCCGCCTCCATGGAACAGGTATTTGTTGCCGCAGACGGCCTCCTGGGAGCTGGAGTTGACGGAGAGCGCGGCCGCGCGGTCTGGAGGCTTGCTGGAGCGGCGGCGCGGCGGCCTGCACGGCGTTTGAACCGGCGGGGCGGGCGTCGGCCGGGCTTCGGATGGGGGTTCTCGGCTAGCTGGTCCAGGAGCGTCTTGAGCGCCCCGGCGCTGCGGCGGGACTTGGCGGGGAGAACGTCGTCGTCGTCGTCGTCGTCATCGGTGCCATCGTCGGGGTCGGCCGCCACCCTGGACGACTCGACGGAGCGGCGCGTGGACGGGTCCCGGAGCGATCGCGAGCGCTGCAGCGCGAGAAGGTCGCGCATCAGCGACGCGGACGCCGGGCTCCGCCTCCGGCCCGACGACGACGCGCCTCCCGCGTGCGCGTGCGCGTGGTGGTGGCGCAGGTGGATGCAGTTGGTGAGGTGCGCGTGGCCGCGGAGGTGGCCCCCGGCACCGCCCCCCGCCGTGGCACGGTCGGGAGCGGGCATTGCGAGGCGGCACGGCGCGCGTCCTTCCCAGTGCCACTCTACCTTGCCCTCACTGAGGCGCGACGCGAGGGGAAAGAAAAGAGACACCCGCCTCCGCTAGGCCATTTGAGGAGGGAACCAGGGGGGGAAAGCCGGCCCTGGGCCGCCGGTTGGCGTGTGTGATTATGGCGGTGTGGTTCGGAGATTTCGCCTTTTTCGTTGGATCCTGGAGGGTTTCACGGGAAGAGCGACGGAGGTAGGGGGAGGGCGAGTCAAGTTGGGTGACTGACTGGAGTGGGTGTGGGTGGCCTCGGCCTCGTGCCGGGTGTGGGAGCGGGCGGTGCTTTCGGGGGGCTCGCGAGTCGCGCCCAACGGCCCAAGGCGTCGGAGTTTTGTGGGGGAGGGGATCCGTTCAGAAAGGAAGCCAGAGCACGGCACGCGGCCACGAGGGCAATGGGCCCAGGGGTCCGCGCGTCTGCGGCACGGCGCTACGGGCACCCGGCATAACAAGCAGCTGGGGCCGGGAGCGTTTCGTCGTGTTTGGCTTCCTGTTGGAGCAGCGCTGCAATGTAGCGTGGGCTTTGGCTACGCTACGGTTCGCGTGATCAAAGCAAGCATCCCGCTTCCCGCCTGCAAAAGAAAAAGTGCGCGTACAGGTCGGGTGGTGCGTGCACGGCATCGCCTCCTGTTCTAGCGCGCGCCGCCGGCAGGCTACAGTCTACACGTTCTCCGGCCGTCCGGCCGCCGTCGAACCCGACGAGTTAGAGGCCGCGGGCATCTAGCACTGCTGAGTAATTACGAGATGAATCTGCCTGGGCGCACGGTGCACTTGCTAATGATTTTTTGGGTTCGGGGGTGTTTGGGCTAGGGTACCAAAATAAAGAGCGACCGGGTGAGAGGGCCTGAGCAGCAGGACGCGCCGTCCGTCGGTACTACTACTCCTACTTGAGATTCTCCTGCAGCATCTGTCAAATGGAGACGGGCGGTCGATTCAGGAGCACTGCGCATGGCCAAGTGGCGCTGAAAGCGAGGAGGCCCATGCGCCGCCTTCGAGTGCGCTGTCAGAATCTAGGCTCTTGGTGCCGGTGGATATTTGTTTTTTAACCAAAGTTTAATTCAAGCCACATAAAATATTCAAATGCAAATCACGGCTATTAAATATAATAAAATACATGTGGATTTACTGAATATTGGAATACCAAACAAAGCCTTATGAGGGAGGGGTTATACTACTTACACATGATGCATACACTTAATATGTTCTTGTGCCGCTGGTATAGTTGTCCAATCGGGCCGGCCGGGCGGCACGTGGCCCGGCACGAGCACGGCCCGGCACGGGCACAGTGCCGTGCTTGGGCAAGTTGAGCGGTCCGCGGTGCAGGCACGGGCCCGGCACAGCAAAGAGGCCGGCCCGGTAACAGCCCGCCTAAGTAGCGGATCTTAAGCCGCCAGCCCGCCACCCCCCTCACCCCCCCCCGAAAACCTAAACCTAATTTGTTCCCCTCGGCCTCTCCTCTCGCTCTCGGCTCTCACGTCTCTTCCACGCTGTCGCCCGCTGCCTCTCCCTCGTCCACTTCCCTTCGATCGACGGCGAGCCTGTGACTCTCCTTCGTCGACGGATCAGACGATTTGGTGGCTGGTGCTGTCGGTGTCGGGTATAGGCCTCCGCCTCTCCCTCATCCGCTCCCCTCTGCTCGACGGCTCTGCTCTCCCTCGTCCTCTCCCCTCTGCTCGCCGGCGAGCCTGTGTGTTGTGCCGGTCGTCGACAGATCCATCGATCTGGTGACCGGTGCTGTAATCCTCCTCTCCTATTCCTTCGGCGACCCTCTCTGTAACCCTAATCCTCGATCTACTCGCTCTGGTCATCGTGTCTCCTCTCCTCTCGTTGCCTCATCGGTGGATCTGGTGCTCCAGCGAGCAGGTATGGATCTCTAAACCCTAATCCTCGATTTCGTTTGTTTTTCTTCGATTATTTTTTCTCACTAAGTCCCTGTCCCTCTCCTCTCTGCATGTGAAGGACGTCGGCCATCCGGTTGGTGCCGCTCGTCATGAGGAGCCAGAGACATCGACAAGGTGACGGTTGGGCTGGCGCTGGCGATGTCATCCATTAGAGACGTCCAGGAGCTGGACCCAATCGCCAAGGATGAGGAGAGGAGGCTAGAAGACGAGAACGCAGCCGATGATGCACTCCAGTTCCTCGTCAGTGGTGCTGGTGTCGTTGAGGCGGGAACCGCGACTAGATCCATGTCGACTGGATCCACGCCGATGAGCCCCACGGTCAAGGCGACTAGTGGATCTGGATCCCGCCCCAACGTAGCCACCCGTTCGAGGAGGAGGGGACCGACGTCCAAAGTCTGGCAAGACTTTGAAGAAGTGACTGCCATGGAGGGAGGTAAGGAGGTAAGAGTTGTTGTCGTTTGCCATCACCGCAAGCAAAGTTTATCTGCTAAGTCCTCTTATGGTACTGGGCACTTGATCAGACACTCGATGCATTGCTTAGCTAAGAAAGAAAAGGAGAAAGCTGGCATTGTCCAGTCTGTTCTTAGATTTAATACTGATGGTTCTGTTATTACATGGGAGTACTCTGCTAGTGTTGCACGATCTGAGCTTTGTCGTTTGATTGCTAGATTAGATTTGCCTATTTCATTTGGTGAATCAGATGCTTTCCAGGAATACATTACCCGTGCTCATAATCCTAGGTTCATTAAGTCATCTAGGCAAACAACTGTAAGGGATTTAATTAGACTCTTTAATGATCGTGTTGGACAACTAATTGAGGTCTTAAAATATGTATCCTCTGTTGCTTTAACCTCTGATATTTGGTCTGGCACGATCATTGCTGGCAGGGTCCTCTTTCTATACTTTCTAAAGATGTACTAAATGTCCCTGCTTCTACAATATCTTCAGAGTCCACTTTTAGTCTTGCTGGCAGGGTCGTCGAGGAACGGCGACGGCGGCTAACAACTGACATGATGGAGGTCCTCTCATGCATCAAGGACTGGGAGCTAGCAGACTTGCACAAGCAGCATGAGGTGGAGAAGGAGACCAAGGAACTAGAAGTGGCTTTTGATTCTTTGTACCTGGATGATGAACAAGAAACAGTTTCTAGGATCAAGAGAAAGGAGCAAGAAAGAGTTGAAGTGACAAGGAACAGGAGAATTAGAACTTGAACTCATGATTTATGTAATGGACTGTAATGGACTGTAATGGACACTTGAACAGTTGAACTATAACTCTATAAGGAGCTGGTTGTACTCTTTTCCTTCCTAGGGTTTTCTCACGAGGTGTGAGTTTTTACCTAGGAAGGTTTTTAACGAGGCAGCATTGCACTAAGGCTCCAGTTTTAATTAATTCTGTGTATATTGCTGAAATGTGTGTAGAAATCTATGTATGAACTGTTATGTTTTTTGAGTACAAACCAATTTATGGGCCTGGGCCCGAGCACGACACTAATAGCCCGTCGTGCCTTCGGCCTGGCCTGTGTAAGCTTAGTCATGCCAGGTCTGGACGGCTACTGTAGCCCACGGGCCGACCCGGCACGACACGACAGATGATTCGGGTCGGGCTTGGGACAGTGCCTTTCGTGCCGGGCCAAGTCGTGCCCGGGCCGGGCCGGCCCGGCACGAACGTTTGGACATCTATAGCCGCTGGACATTTAACTCCACTCGACATATTAGAAGATGGGTAAATAGAACAAAAGACCATCTCTAAAGAATACTCGGAAAACATTTTATCGACGAAGGTTTTTTTACCGAGTACTTTTTTAGGACGAGTGTCGAAAAGCACTCAGCAAATTAAGAATCACAAAAAAACCCAAAAAATAGCAAAACTTTTTTTAATTATGGGAACAACTCTCCAACCACTATCCCATTATCATAATGATCGCCCTATCATTTTTCACTATTATTTTGAATCAAATTTATATATTTTGATAATGGTGAGATTTGAACTCGCAACCTCTCTCTCGCACATACCATCATCTACCACTAAACTACTACATTAATTATATCTATATTGTGTTTTCATTCCTCATTTACTATAACAAACCGAGAGTAATTTGATTATTTGAGGCACTAAATGAATTCATTTGAAAATGTGACCAACTATAAAGTTGCATAACTTTTCAAGACCTACAAGTTCTATTTTGATAGTTTCTACATCCAAGGCCGTTTACAAAATTTGAATTTTGAAAGTCGCCTAGAGGGGGGTGAATAGGTGGAATCTGAAAATTATAAACTTAAGCACACACTACAAGCCGAGGTTAGCGTTAGAAATAAAATCGAGTCCAAAAAGAGAGGGCGAAAACAAATCACAAGCAAATAAAGAGTGTGACACGGTGATATTTTACCGAGGTTCGGTTCTTGCAAACCTACTCCCCGTTGAGGTGGTCACAAGACCGGGTCTCTTTCAACCATTTCCCTCTCTCAAACGGTCACTTAGACTGAGTGAGCTTTTCTCCTTAATCAATTGGAACACTTAGTCCCCACAAGGACCACCATAACTTGGTGTCTCTTGCTTTGATTACAAAGGTGTTGAGAACAAGAATGGGGGAAGAAGAAAAGCGATCCAAGCGACAAGAACTCAAATGAACACAAATATCTCTCTCACACTAGTCACTAAATGTTTGGAGTGATCTTTGGACTTGGGAGAGGATTTGATCTCTTGTTTGTGTCTTGGAGTGAAGTCTAGAGCTCATGTATTGAATGCAATGGCTGAAAACTTGGATGCCTTGAATGTGTGGTGGTTGGGGGTATTTATAGCCCCATCCACCAAAATGGCTGTTGGGGAGGCTGTCTGTCGACGGGCGCACCGGACTGTCCGGTGCGCCACCGGACACTGTCCGGTGCGCCAGTCACGTCACCCAACCGTTAGGGTTCGACCGTTGGAGCTTCTGACAGCTGGGCCACCAGACAGTCCGGTGGTTCACCGGACAATCACTGTTCACTGTCCGGTGCGCCTTCTGAAGCCTGCTCTGACTCTACGCGCGTAGTACGCACTGTTCACTATTCACTGTTCATTTTGCAGTGAACCGTTGGCGCTGTAGCCGTTGCTCCCGCTGGCACACCGGATAGTCCGGTGCTACACCGGACAGTCCAGTGAATTATAGCGGGGAGCGATTTCCAGAAACCCGAAGGTGGCAAGTTCGGAGTTGATCTCCCTGGTGCACCAGACACTGTCCGGTGGTGCACCGGACAGTCCGGTGCGCCAGACCAGGGCAGCCTTCGGTTGTCTTTGCTCCTTTAATTTAAACCCTTTCTTTTAACTTTGTATTGGTTTGTTGTGAACCTTTAGCACCTGTGGAACATATATTCTAGAGCAAACTAGTTAGTCCAATTATTTGTGTTGGGCAATTCAACCACCAAAATCATTTAGGAAAAGGTTTGACCCTATTTCCCTTTCAATCTCCCCCTTTTTGGTGATTGATGCCAACACAAACCAAAGTAAATATAAAAGTGTAGAATTGAACTAATTTGCGTAAGGTAAGTGCAAAGGTTGTTTGGAGTGAAACCAATATAATTAAATAGATATGCATGGATTGCTTTCTTTCTTTTAACATTTTGGACCACATTTGCACCACTTGTTTTGTTTTTGCAAATTCTTTTGGAAATTCTTTTCAAAGTCTTTTTGAAAATAGTCAAAGGTATATAGGTAAGATTTCGAGAAGCATTTTCAAGATTTTGAAATTTTCTCCCCCTGTTTCAAATGCTTTTCCTTTGACTAAACAAAACTCCCCCTTAATGAAATTCTCCTCTTAGTGTTCAAGAGGGTTTTACCAATTGAGATAGAATTTCTTAGAGGAATACTAATTTCAAATATACTAATTGAAAAACATTTAAAAACTTAAACTTGTTTTGAAAAATTTTGAAATCGGTGTGGTGGTGCGGTCCTTTTGCTTTGGGCTAATACTTTCTCCCCCTTTGGCATTAATCGCCAAAAACGGATACTTAGAGTGAAATATGAGCCCTTGGCAACATTTTCTCCCCCTTTGGCAAACAATATATGAGTGAAGGATTGTACCAATGTGGAGAGATGGCGGAATACCAGCAAAGAGTAGATAATACCGATGGAGTTGAGTGGAAGCGTCGTCTTTGCCGAATACTCCATTTCCCTTTCAATTCTATGACTAAGTATGAGAATACACTTGAAAACACATTAGTCATAGACATAAAAAAGGTATGCTCAGAGGTACATAAATGAGCTATGTGTGCAAAGTATCAATCAAAGTTCCGAGAATCAAGAATGTTTAGCTCATTCCTAAGATTGGTAAAAGTTTTCTCATCTAGTGGTTTGGTAAAGATATCGGCTAGTTATTCTTTGGTGTTAATATAGGCTATCTCGATATCCCCCCTTTGTTGGTTATCTCTCAAAAAGTGATACCGAATGGCTATATGCTTAGTGCGGCTGTGTTCAATGGGATTATCCGCCATGCGGATTGCACTCTCATTATCACATGGAGAGGGACTTTGCTAAATTTGTAGCCATAGTCCCTGAGGGTTTGCCTCATTCAAAGCAATTGCGCGCAACAATGGCCTGCGGCAATATACTCGGCTTCGGCGGTGGAAAGAGCGACTGAGTTTTGTTTCTTTGAAGCCCAAGACACGAGGGATCTCCCCAGAAACTGATAAGTCCTTGATGTGCTCTTCCTATCAATTTTACACCCTGCCCAATCAGCATCTGAATATACTAATAAATCAAAAGAGGATCCCTTGGGGTACCAAAGGCCAAACTTAGGAGTATAAACTAAATATCTCAAGATTCTCTTCACGGCCCTAAGGTGAATTTCCTTAGGATCGGCTTGGAACCTTGCACACATGCATACGGAAAGCATAATATTCGGTCGAGATGCACATAAGTAGAGTAAAGATCCTATCATCGACCAGTATACCTTTTGATCTACGGATTTACCTCCCGTGTTGAGGTCGAGATGCCCATTTGTTCCCATGGGTGTCTTGATGGGTTTGGCATCCTTCATTCCAAACTTGTTAAGAATGTCTTGAATATACTTCGTTTGGCTGATGACGGTGCCCTCTTGGAGTTGCTTGAGTTGAAATCCTAGAAAATACTTCAACTCCCCCATCATAGACATCTCGAATTTTTGAATCATAATCCTACTAAACTCTTCACAAGTAGATTTGTTAGTAGACCCAAATATGATATCATCAACATAAATTTGGCATACAAACAAATCATTTGCAATGGTTTTAGTAAAGAGAGTAGGATCGGCTTTACCGACTTTGAAGCCATTAGTGATAAGAAAATCTCTTAGGCATTCATACCATGCTCTTGGGGCTTGCTTGAGCCCATAAAGCGCCTTTGAGAGTTTGTAAACATGGTTAGGTACTCACTATCTTCAAAGCCGGGAGGTTGCTCAACATAGACCTCTTCCTTGATTGGTCTATTGAGAAAGGCACTCTTCACGTCCATTTGATATAGCTTAAAGCCATGGTACGTAGCATATGCAAGTAATATACAAATTTACTCAAGCCTAGTTACGGGTGCATAGGTTTCACCGAAATCCAAACCTTTGACTTGTGAATATCCCTTGGCCACAAGTCGTGCTTTGTTCCTTGTCACCACACCATGCTCATCTTGCTTTTTGCGGAATACCCACTTGGTACCTACAACATTTTGATTAGGACGTGGAACCAAATGCTATACCTCATTCCTCGTGAAGTTGTTGAGCTCCTCTTGCATCGCCAACACCCAATCCGAATCTTTAAGTGCATCCTCTACCCTGTGTGGCTCAATAGAGGAGACAAAAGAGTAATGTTCACAAAAATGAGCGACTCGAGATCGAGTGGTTACCCCTTATGAATATCGCCGAGGATGGTGTTCACGGGGTGATCTCTTTGAATCGCCTGGTGGACTCTTGGGTGTGGCGGTCTTTGACCCTGTTCATCTTCCTTATCTTGATCATTGTCATCTCCCCCTTGATCATTGCCCTCCTCTTGAGGTGGCCCATCTTCTTGATCTTCTTCTTCAACATCTTGAGCCTGTACCTCATCTTGAGTTGGTGGAGATGCTTGTATGGAAGATGATGGTTGATCTTGTGCTTGTGGAGGCTCTTCGAATTCCTTATGACACACATCCCCAATGGACATGTTCCTTAGCGCGACGCACGGAGCCTCTTCATCATCTAGCTCATCAAGATCAACTTGCTCTACTTAAGAGCCGTTAGTCTCATCAAACACAATGTCACAAGAAACTTCAACTAGTCCAGTGGACTTTTTAAAGACTCTATATGCCCTTGTGTTTGAATCATAACCAAGTAAAAAGCCTTCTACAGCCTTAGGAGCAAATTTAGATTTTCTACCTCTTTTAACAAGAATAAAACATTTGCTACTGAAGACTCTAAAATATGAAACATTAGGCTTTTTACCGGTAAGGAGTTCATATGATGTCTTCTTGAGAATTCGGTGAAGGTAGAGACGGTTGATGGCATAGCAAGTGGTGTTGATTGCTTCCGCCTAAAACCGATCCGAAGTATTGTACTCATCAAGCATGGTCCTCGTCATGTCTAGTAGAGTTCTATTCTTCCTCTCCACTACACCATTTTGTTGAGGTGTGTAGGGAGAAGAGAACTCATGCTTGATGCCCTTCTCCTCAAGAAAGCCTTCAATTTGAGAGTTCTTGAACTCTGTCCCATTGTCGCTTCTTATTTTCTTGATCCTTAATCCGAACTCATTTTGAGCCTGTCTCAAGAATCCCTTCAATGTCTCTTGGGTTTGAGATTTTTCCTGCAAAAAGAACACCCAAGTGAAGCGAGAATAGTCATCCACAATTACAAGATAATACTTACTCCCGCCGATGCTTATGTAAGCTATCGGGCCGAATAGATCCATGTGGAGTAGCTCAAGCGGCCTGTCGGTCGTCATGATGTTCTTGTGTGGATGATGGGCACCAACTTGCTTTCCTGCTTGACATACGCTACAAATCATGTCTTTCTCAAAATGAACATTGGTTAGTCCCAAAATATGCTCTCCCTTTAAAAGCTTGTGAAGATTCTTCATCCCAACGTGGGCTAGTCGGCGATGCCAGAGCCAACCCATATTAGTCTTAGCAATTAAGTAAGTATCGAGTTCAGCTCTATTAAAATCAACTAAGTATAGCTGACCCTCTAATACTCCCTTAAATGCTACTGAATCATCACTTCTTCTAAAGACAGTAACACCTAAATCTGTAAAAAGACAGTTGTAGCCCATTTTGCATAATTGAGAAACATAAAGCAAATTGTAATCTAATGAATCTACAAGAAAAACATTGGAAATAGAATGGTCAGGTGATATAGCAATTTTACTAAGTCCTTTGACCAAACCTTGATTTCCATCCCCGAATGTGATAGCTCTTTGGGGATCTTGGTTTTTCTCATAGGAGGAGAACATCTTTTTCTCCCCAGTCATATGGTTTGTGCACCCGCTATCAATGATCCAACTTGAGCCCCCGGATGCATAAATCTACAAAACAAGTTTAGGCCTTGTTCTTAGGTACCCAAACAGTCTTGGGTCCTTTGACATTAGAAACAAGCACCTTGGGTACCCAAACACAAGTCTTTGACCCCTTGTGTTTGCCCCCAACATATTTGGCAACTACTTTGCCTGATTTGTTAGTCAGCACATATGAAGCATCAAAAGTCTTAAATGAAATAATTGGCTCATTTGATGCAGTAGGAGTTTTCTTCTTAGGCAATTTAGCATGAGTGGATTGCCTAGAACTAGATGCCTCACTCTTATACATAAAAGCATGATGAGAGCCAAAGTGATACTTCCTAGAATGAATTATCCTAATTTTGTGTTCGTGATAACCAGTAGGATATAAAATGTAACCCTCGTTATCCTGAACTATGGGAGCTTTGCCCTTAACAAAGTTAGATAATTTCTTAGGGGCATTAAGCATGACATTGCCTCCCTGTTGGAAGCCAATGCCATCCTTAATGCCAGGGCGTCTCCCACTATAGAGCATGCTTCTAGCAAATTTAAATTTTTCATTTTCTAAGTCATGCTCATTAATTTTAGCACTAAGTTGAGCTATGTGATCATTTTGTTGTTTAATTAAAGCTAGGTGATCATGGATAGCATCAACATTAATATCTCTACATCTAGTACAAATAGAAACATGATCGACAGTGGATGTAGAGGGTTTGCATGTATTTAATTCATCAATCTTAGCATGTAAAATCATTTCTAAGATCGGAAATAGAAACATTGCAAACATCTAATTCCTTAGCCTTAGCGATTAGTTTATCATTCTCAATCTTAAGGCTAGCAATTGATTCATTCAACTTGTTAATTTTAGCAATCAAACTAGCATTATCATTTTTAAGGTTGACAAGAGAATCATCACAAACATTTAATTTCTCAACCTTAGCAATTAATTTGGCATTTTCATTTCTAAGGTTGGAGATAGTGTCATGGCAAGTGCTAAGCTCATTAGTTATTTTTTCACATTTTTCTACTTCCTGAGCATAAGCATTTTTAACTTTAACATGCTTCTTATTTTCCTTAATAAGGAAGTTCTCTTAGCTATCCAAAAGTTCATCCTTCTCATGAATAGCACTAATCAATTCATTTAACTTCTCTTTTTGTTGCATGTTAAGGTTGGCAAAAAGTGTAAGAAAATCATCCTCATCATCACTAGAGCTAGCCTCATCACTAGATGTTGTATATTTAGTAGAAGCTCTAGATTTTACCTTCTTCTTTTTGCCGTCCTTTTCCATGAGGCACTTGTGGCTCACAAACTTTCCTATAACCTCCTCGGGAGACATTAGCTTATATCTAGGATCACCACGAATTAATTGAACTTGTGTAGGATTAAGAAAAACGAGTGATCTTAGAATAACCTTGACCATTTCATGGTCATCCCATTTTGTGCTCCCGAGGTTGCGCACTTGGTTCACCAAGGTCTTGAGCCGGTTGTACATGGCTTGTGGCTCCTCCCCTTGGTTGAGCATGAATCAACCGAGCTCCCCCTCGATCGTTTTCCGCTTGGTGATCTTGGTCACCTCATCTCCCTCCTGCGCGGTCTTGAGCATGTCCCAAATCTCTTTGGCACTCTTCAACCCTTGCACCTTATTATACTCCTCTCGACTTAGAGAGGCGAGGAGTATAGTAGTGGCTTTCATCCCTTATGGATGGTACCTGTACACCAAACTCAACAACATCCCAAATACTAGTGTGGAGTGAGGTTAGGTGATGCCTCATTTTATCACTCCACATACAATAATCTTCACCGTCAAAAACCGGTGGTTTGCCTAATGGGACGGAAAGTAATGGAGTATGTTTAGGAATGCGAGGTTAGCGTAAGGGGATCTTACTAAACTTCTTGCGCTCATGGCACTTAGAAGTAACGGACGACGCGTCGGAGCCAGAGGTGGATGGCGATGAAGAGTCGGTCTCGTAGTAGACCACCTTCTTCATCTTCTTTTTCTTGTCACCGCTCCGATGCAACTTGGTGTGAAGGGGATCCCTTCCCCTTTGTCACACCCGGTTTTAGAAGGCAAACCGAATGCGAACCATGTACGTGCCAGGATCAGCAATTCACGTACACAACAGTTACATAACATGGACATCATCACACAGTGCTCAAATAGTATTAAAAAGGGAAATAATAGTCGATTACATCATATGTCTGGGACATCCACATAGTCTTTACAATAAATCAAAGTACGAAAACGAAACGTAGATAAAAGCGGCCTTCACAGGCAGCCGACTGGGGGTTGCCGCTAACCCACGCCTAGAACTCGTCGTAGTCTTGAAACTTCTGGAAGTCTCCTTCCACGGCTTCGTCTTCTCCTGAGCAGTGGTTGCAATGCTGACAACCTGGGGAGGGGGGGGGTTGGTGTGTAGAGCAAGGGTGAGTACACATCAACATACTCAGCAAGTGTCTTGTTTGGCTGTAGTGGACTAGCTTTATGTGGGGGTAAGTCAAGCAGTTGCTTTTAGTTGGTCAGATTATTATTACTAGTAGAGAAAGCCAAGTTTTAGATTTAACCCACGTTATTAACCCAAACGTACTCCTTTCCAAACGGAAAGAGTACCACTTACCATTACCAGAGTCAAAACTAAGAACCATCAGTCTCATTGCCACCTGTAGGGATGAAAACGGTCGGAAACGGTATTTATTCGGTAATCAGTTTTTTAGTCGTTTGCGAATAAATAGAATATATAATATACAATACAAATTTGTATTCTTGTTTTTAACATCCAGCTTGTTAAGATTCATAAAAGGTAAACCTCAAATTCATTCTATATTTTCTCAAATTATAGATATAAACTTCGGTATGGATTCGGAAACAAATTCGGTAATTTTTTCAACTTTTTGTGTCGTAGGGAGCAAATACTACATAAAACAATTTATGTAATATTTTATTCATATTTGTACTAATGTGCTTGATAACATAAGAAAAGATCAACATCAAATTTTATACATATCTATTTTAAAATATTAAATTTGTTCTAACAGTTTGGATTACCACTTTCATCCCTAGCCACCTGCAATCCGAACATCTCTGATCAAGTACCACTAGTCACTGGAGCTCCCTTGGCCGCTCATAACCGTGAGCACGGCTGATATATCAGTTTCATAACACTCTGCAGAGGTTGTGCACTTTACCCACAAGCCGTGATTCCCTTTTTGCCTCGGGTTGTACGGACCCTTGAACACTCCCAAGGTGAGTAGGCAGGGTCTCACTACGTAGCCTTTACAAAGATTCCCCGGGGCTGTAGCTGCCCGTTAGGTTTCCTAAATATACCGCACTCCTCCCCAAGGGACAAATCAACCTTGGCAGAGCGAGCCGCATACACCGAGCCCCATTGACGGCACGACGGCTAAGCGAACTACACCCCGGTTCCTCTAATTACTCGGCTAAGGGCGTCCCACTCCACCCTCATGGTTGCACTGTTTTCCCGGGCGGTCATCCAACGAACAAGTCCTTACAGGGAGGCACTCGAGAAACCGCTCGAGCCCCCTTAAGGCCACAAGTATAACATCATAATAAGAAGGGGAAAACAGCGTATCATTGATAATTCTCATCATGTTCATTGATTAGAGTTGAGCAATAGCATAAGACTAAGCAATAATAATCCAACCCAAATAGGTAAACAAGAACATGGATAACAAAAGCTAGTAAATCCTTAGGTATAAATGTGTAATGCGGGAGGTGAATTAAAGAATGAATAGGACAGAGATAGGTCGAGGGACACTTGCCTCCACCAATCGTCTGCTGCTCAGGGGCTTCTCCTGCGAGTTCTTCGGCTCTTCAACCGGACCGTTCTCTATGCGAGTGCAGACATACATACATCCATCCATTCAAATTAGGAAACAAACAGTACACCATACAAGAGAACAAGTAGATTAAACATGCATAGAATATGACATACGATATTACATTTACCATGGTTAGAAAGAACGGGAAAAGGTCTCGCAGGGGTTAAAGCTTATGCTCGAGGCGCATTACGGGTAGACGAATAACTAGACGTTACGTGCTCTAGTTCTACTTAGCTCCAATAATAAGGATTAGCTACATGCACTAATAGAAACATGACCACTTTCAGTTGATCAACGTTAAATGAGATAGACGGTTAACTATATGAATTAACTAACGTAACCAATTTCTAAATTGAGTTTTCCTATTTCATTAACATGAACAACGTGATTAGCGCGCATAAAATATAGGGGGGTAGACGGGCACATCTAGGGGTAGACGAGGGCACGGCGAGCCATGCCAAGGCACCGCGCGCACCACGCGAGCAGCGCGCGCAAGGCCACACACACGCGCCGCGAACTAGCCGTGCACACGTCGGGGCCGCGCGCTGGCCGAGCTCAAGGCCGCGCGCCAAAGGCACGCTGGGCCGAGCTCGAGGCCGCGCCGGGGCCATCACGACGCGAGCAGGACACGCTGGGGCGGGCGGGCGAGCACGCCGGGGCGGGACGGGCGGCGCCGCGGGCAGGGGAGCGCGCGCGGCGGGGCGGGGCACGCCGTGCGGGCGTCATGGTCGGCGAGGCCACGGCCGGCCACCACGTCGGGGCAGGGGACTGGGGCAGGGCGGGCGTGGGCGGAACGCCGGGCGGGCGCACGCGCCGAGGGGCGCTGGGGGGGGGCGGACAGGCGATGCCGCGGCCGACCACGCCGAGGGGAGGGTGGGGATGGTCGCACCGGGGCGGGACGCCGGGCCGCCATGGCCGATGAGCTCGGGGCGGGCGGGGCCGGTCGTGGGCATGGCCGGGCGCGGCCGGGGGCCGGCGAGCCGAGGCGGGGCGCGGCCGGGGACAGCGAGCCGAGGCGGGGCACGGTCGGGGACGGCGAGCCGAGGGCGGGCGAGCGCGGGACGGGGCGCAGCCGGGGCGGACGCGGCCGGGGCGGGGCGAGCTCGGGGCGGTGAGCTCGGGACGGGCGGCGCCGGGCGCGACCGGGGCGGGGCGAGCCAAGGGCAGGCGCGGGCGCGGCGGCCGGGGCCAGGCGGGCACGACCACGCCGTGGGGAGAGCACCGGCGGGCATGGGGAAGGAGGAGGGAGGGGAGAGGGAAGAGGAGAGGGGGAGGGAGGGGCTCACCGCGGGCGGCGGCGGCGGTTTCGGGCGAGCAGGGGATCAGGGCGGCTGGGCAGGGGAGGGAGAGAGATTTGGGGGAGGGAGGGGGATGACAGGCGGGGCCCGCAGGGGAGGGGAGAGAGATTTGGGGGAGGGGAGGGGGGCGCGGCTAGGTCGCTCCTGGGCCCAAAGCAGGGGGGAGCGGGGGGGGGGCGAGGCCGGTTGGGCCGCCACACCGCCGGCCCACGGCGCGAAGGGGGGGAAGGGAGAGGGGGCGTGGCCGGTTGGGCCGGCCGGCCAGCTGGACCACTGATAGTCGCCTAGAGGGGGGGGGGTGAATAGGGCGAAACTGAAATTTACAAAAATAAACACAACTACAAGCCGGGTTAGTGTTAGTGATAAAGAAACGAGTCCGCGAGAGAGGGCGCAAAACAAATCGCAAGCAATTGAGAGTGTGACACAAGGATTTGTTTTACCGAGGTTCGGTTCTCTCAAACCTACTCCCCGTTGAGGAGGCCACAAAGGCCGGGTCTCTTTCAACCCTTCCCTCTCTCAAACGATCCCACGGATCGAGTGAGCTTTCTCTTCTTCTCAATCAACCGGGAACAAAACTTCCCCGCAAGGGCCACCACACAATTGGTGCCTCTTGCCTTGGTTACAATTGAGTGATGATCTCAAGAACAAATGAGAAAGAAAGAAAGCGATCCAAGCGCAAGAGCTCAAAAGAACACGGCAAATCTCTCTCTCGCTAGTCGCTAAAGGCTTGAGTGGAATTGGAGAGGATTTGATCTCTTTGTATGTGTCTAGAATTGAATGCCTAGCTCTTGTAAGTGGTTGAGAGTTGGAAAACTTGGATGGCAATGAATGTGGGGTGGTTGGGGTATTTATAGCCCCAACCACCAAAAGTAACCGTTGCTGGAACCCCTCTGTTCGATGGCGCACCGGACAGTCCAGTGCACACCGGACAGTCCGGTGCCCCTGCCACGTCACCATTGCCGTTGGATTCTGACCGTTGGAGCTTCTGTCTTCTGGGCCCTCCTGGGTGTCCGGTGCGCACCGGACAGGTACTGTTTGATGTCCGGTGCACCGGCATGGGCGTGCCTGACGTCTGCGCGCGCTGCGCGCGCATTTAATGCACCGCAGGGAGCCGTTGGCGCCGCAGGGAGCCGTTGGCGCCGCAGGGAGCCGTTGCTGCGCTGGCACACCGGACAGTCCGGTGCACACCGGACCGTCCGGTGAATTTTAGCGGAGCGGCTCCCGCGCGAACCCGAGGCTGGCGAGTTCCGGGGACGGTGATTCCTTGGAGCACCGGACATGTCCGGTGCACACCGGACAGTCCGGTGAATTATAGCGCGCCGTCTTCCGAGAAATCCCGAGAGCGAAGAGCTTGAAGTCGGAGTCCTCTGGCCGCACCGGACATGTCCGGTGCACACCGGACAGTCCGGTGCCTCCAGCCAGAGGTGCCCTCGGTTGCCTCGTTGCTCCTTTGTTGAATCCAACACTTGGTCTTTTTATTGGCTAAATGTGAACCTTTTGCACCTGTATAACTTATGCACTAGAGCAAACTAGTTAGTCCAATATTTGTGTTGGGCAATTCAACCACCAAAATTATTTAGGAACTAGGTGTAAGCCTAATTCCCTTTCAATCTCCCCCTTTTTGGTGATTGATGCCAACACAAACCAAAGCAAATATAGAAGTGCATAATTGAACTAGTTACATAATGTAAGTGCAAAGGTTGCTTGGAATTGAGCCAATATAAATACTTATGTGATGCGCATGGATGGTTTCTTTGTTTTTGACATATTGGACCACATTTGCACCAAGAGTTTTGTTTTCGCAAATTCTTTGTAAATACTTTTCAAAGTCTTTTTGTAAGATAGTCAAAGGTAAATGAATAAGATTTGTAAAGCATTTTCAAGATTTGAAATTTTCTCCCCCTGTTTTAAATGCTTTTCCTTTGACTAAACAAAACTCCCCCTAAAATAATGTCTCCTCTTAGTGTTCAAGAGGGTTTTCCATTAATTTTGAAAACACTACTTGCTCCCCCTTTAGAACA